>CM053026.1:417824024-417941524 GCA_028564925.1 Lithobates sylvaticus | reverse complement strand
ATCCATCCAGTGTATCTGCAAATCTACATTCTTTCGTTCCAGATTAAACTTGCATGAACTGACTATACTTTCCTCATCTAGGGGGGGGGGGGGGGGGGGTGTACCCGGAATGATATTCTAGTATCGAATAGGCCTGGGTAAACTTGCATAGATCAAATGCCTACCCTAATTAACTACAATGCAGGATTTTTTTTCCTTTTTTCTCTAATTTTTCATGCTACATATACCTAATGTGGATGTCAGAATGCTCTTATATGTCGTTTGTTCCTTTTGGTTAGTTTGCAGGTTGATATTGCGGTTATCATTACCATTATTGGTTTGAATCCGTTTGTGTCAGTGTTGATCCGCCACCTGTGCGGTCAGGCCCCTGTCCTGCTGCATTGATTCAGGCTCAGTGGTCTATTCTTCTCTTTGTTTAAGTCTTGCGCACATGACCAGCACTGACACTAACCCTTCCCTAGGGGGTTGCCACCTAGTATACCCAGGTGGGCTGCGTTTATTTTATTTTTATTTTCTCTCCTTTTTGGCTCTCCAGTTTAACCCTACCAAGCACCGCCGCTGCCATAACACGTACTTAAAAAAAGCTGCGGGGGCCACAATGGGCTCTGTGCCTAACTGTGTCTTAGCACTATCCAGTAGCTCTTCACTGCGGAATCCTCATATTTTCCTAGACCCTTTCATATCCTTAAAGCGGAGTTCCACCCACATTTTCAACTCTACAGCATCCCTCACTAATCTGTGCGCTGTAAATGAATTGGATATTTTTTTTTCTCAGCACATACTGTATTCATTTATCACTTCCTCCTTCCTGGCCCTGCGCGTAATTTCCGGTTCGTAATGCCTCCTGGGAGATGTGTGTCATCAATCGGAAATGATGCGATGCAAGGCGACATTTTTAAACAGGGTAACCAGGCTTTTGTTGCCATGATTACCAAAGTTCTTTTACACAGTGATGGGCGGTGGGGGAGGCAGCTGGAGCATTTCAGCTCTGATTACAGATACAGATGATTTATAATAGAGGAATATGATGGGGCAGCTTCTGCAAAAGGTAAATACTTTTTAAATGATGGCAATTGTACATGATATCCCTCTTTCTGTGCAGATTATATATACACATACACACACATACATATACACACACACACGTGAATCTCTGTCTCTCCTGTGAGAGTTGTGTGTGTGTGTGAATGACTTGTATAGCGCAACCTATGCGAACTGAAACGCCTCAGGGCGCTTTTTGCCACTGGTGTCCATCTGTGGTATAGCGTGGTCCTTGCCCTGTGGGGTCCCGACACGCTTACAAACACATACAACATACACATATTTGCCCATTTTTTTTATTGACAGGATCTAATTAACCTACCAGCATGTCTTTGGCGTGTGGGCGGAAACCGGAGTACCCGGAAGAAACCCACGCAGGCACCGAGAGAACATGCAAACTCCAGGCAGAAGGTGTCGTGGTCGGGATTTGAACCAGTGACCCTATTACTGCTAGGTGAAAGTGCTAACCACTACACCACTGTGCTATATACATTAGGGGTGCGCATCTTCACTGGTCTCACGATTCGATTCGATGCGATTCCGCGATGCATCACGATTACCAACGTGCTTCCACTTCCGCTTGGGCCGCCTAGGCAGCCCTTCCTCCCTGCAATCTTCTGGGACACATCACAGGTCCCAGAAAATTGCCGGCTGTGCAGGATAGCCCAGTGAGACATGCACACCCGGCTGTGAAGCTGCAAGCTGTCACAGCCGTATGCCCACAGTAGTATTGCCAGCGCCGTGGACAGGCAGGGGCGAGAATGGAGGGTTTGGGTGGCCACGTCGCTGGATTGTGGGGGACAGGCGAGTATCTGTCTTTTTATTAAAAGTCAGAAGATACACTTTTTTTGTAGCTGCTGACTTTTAATAAATGAATTAAAAATAACCTCACTCCTTTAAAGCGGAGTTCCACCCAAAAGTGGTACTTCCGCTTTAAGCACTCCTCGCCCCCTGATATGCCACATTTGGCAAGTCATTTTTTTTTGGGACTTCCTGTCCTGGCCCCCTAGGTGACTCCTCCTCTTGCCCTAGGTGTCCCATCCCTGCCAGTGATCTTCTGGGACACAACACAGGTCCCAGAAGATTGGCTGGCCAATGGCAGAGCGCAGTGTGGCTTGTGCAGTGTGCACCCGGTCATGACGCCGTAAGCTGTCACAGCCGGGTGTCACTGCACACAGTAGATATGACGGCGTTGAGGAGTGGAGGGGGAGAGGAGCGAGGCTTCCCGCGTCGCTGGACCGTGGGACAGGTGAGTGTCTGTTTATTAAAAGTCAGCAGCTAAACTTTTTGTAGCTGCTGACTTTTAATAAACTAAAAAATGGGTGGAACTCCGCTTTAAAAAGTGCACTAATACGGTGCACTACAGGGTACAGGAATTCACACACACGGCTGCTGGGAGGTCAGGAGGGATTGGAATCCACAACTGACATACAGCTCTGAGAAGTTCCCTGTACTACTGTCTCTGGGATGACTTCTCTGGGCACTTTCCAGCACACTAGGAGTTAACACAGTGGAATGTGTGAAGAAGGGGGGTGCAGCCAGGCAAATGCAGAAGCACGTGTAGAAGCCACTATATGCAGAGTATAAACTGCTATATGTAGTTTAACCTGTGTGGTAATAAATTAATTTATAATCCATTAAGTGCTCACCGCTGTATGTACATTTTAAAATATATGCAGCTTCATACCTTGTTTTAGTCTGTGTACAACTGTATAAGCCGCTCATGTGACTGCCAGGTCCAAGCCCGCCTTTCTCTCCCCCTCTCTCCTCTCACTCTCTCGTCAGTGAAAGTTCTCAGCCCCGCCCACCGACTGTAGCTATCAGACCAGGAGAGGCGGGCAGGGCTGACGTCAGAAGAAAGAGACGCAGGTTGGACCGAGCAGTCACATGAGCGGCTTATACAGTTATACATGACACACTAAGAAATGAGGTATGAGCTGCATATATTTTAAAATAACACATACAGCGGTGGCCACTTAATAGTATGCACCTCTGCATTCATTACAAAATCTATTTTGAAGGACACGCTCGGAGCGCTCTTCCGGGAGGGGCGGGGCAAGTCGGGATGACGTCACCCGACATCGATTTTTCGGGTCGCATGCATCGATGCCGAATCGGGGACCCCCGAATCGCGATGCATCGGTGCAGCGATTAATTTCAGCCCCTAATATATATATCTATATCTATCTCTTTTTTTTTTTTTTATTAGTAAAAACATGCTGCAAAAATACAGAACGGACCCTAGTTTATAGCAGTGCACATTTTTGGCAAAATATCTAGGCTTACCTGTAGGTCAAAGTGGTCTGCAAGGGTTTACAACCACTTTAAACGTCAACACAAGAATCGGCCAGACCGTACAACGGAAGCAGAATTATTCTGACTCCGGGGAGGCAATAAGGGAACACTCTGTACAAGGCGAAACACGTGCTATTAAAGGCTCGCTGCTCCTTTTAGGAGTATGGCGATAAATGTAACCGTTTATTGGCCAACGCACTACAAACTAAACGCTCTCAGACATACGTTCCGGCTTACTTTCCTCTACAGGCTCCAAAGTCCATACCTCTCCCAACCTGGCAGAGACGCTCCGCGACTTTTACTCTAAACTGTACAACTTAGATTCTACTTCTGACTCAACATCCCATACCCTTTCAGACATTCGAGCTTATCTCCAAGAAACCAATCTGCCCACACTGACGGTTGAAGAGTGGGAAGCTCTATCCCAGCCCATTACTGCTGAGGAATTTGCAACAGCCATAACTGACACCCAGCCTGGCAAGGGGCCTGGATCCGATGGATTCACCCTCCCTTACTACAAAACGTATCACGCTGGTAAAGAACCCCATCAGTCTTAGCAAAGATATTCTCCAGATTGCTGTTGGCGCTGTGGCCTTCACCAGGGAGCCATCTGGCACATCTTCTGGGAATGCCCTGTGCTCAAAACTTTTTGGGAACCAGTCCTCAAACCCATATATAGATTTACTGACACATACCTGCAGGATGACCCGGCCGCGGTCCTACTAAACCTTACCCCTTTATCAAGGAAACTATCATAAATCCCTCCACAAACACCTTCTTAATGCAGCACAAGAGTGCATCCCGCCTCTATGGAAACAATCCGCACCTACGGTGGCTCAATGGTTCGCAAGGGTGAAGGATATAGAGCAAATGGAAGACTTGACCTCGGTTCTGCGAGATAAGTCAAAGGAAAATAAGACCAGATGGCTTTATTGGGTCCAATTCCGCTTCCTCCATGAATTTCTCCAATATGCATAATCAAGATTTTTGCCAGTGAATTCTGCTGTCTGACTGGTCCTGACGACCCTGGCTCCCAGGAGAGAACACATCTCCCACCTCCTTGCAACTCCCTATTTAATTGAAACAAGCAGGACGACTGGTAATACAAAATCACAAATTACAAGTGATCATTAAATTACATTTTTTAATGATCACCTGTAATTTGTATTATTGTGGTCAATTGTCATTGCTGTATGTGTATCCTTTGAATGAAATATATTGGTTTTCTTTCTGTACTCATGACTACCCTCATGCAACTTACCACTGATTTTCCAATTAAATGTTTTACACCTGCCTGCTTCATTTAAAGCCCCAGCCCCCAGTCGTCCTGCTTGTTTCAATTAGATAGGGATGGAGGCAACTGACCTTACCCGGTCACCGCCTCATATAAAGTCCCAACATTTTATTTTTCTCCTTGCAACTCCCCCACTCTTTCTATTGATCTCTTTCCTGCTAGTATTCTCTCACCTCGGTCTGTCGAAGAAAGGAGTGGTGTGCGCAGAACCTAGTAATACACACTGTTCTAGACTTCCCACAGTGACCCGGCTGATCTTTTTCTTCAGAAAATAGAATGCCACCAACAGTCTGGTTGGAAGGGTCAAGGCATTCTTTTATAATTATTTTTCTTGTTACCACATGTATATGCTTTACTCTTCCACAGTATATCTTGGAGTATTGGTTGTGCTAATGTTTACTACTGATTGTATGTTTTTGCGAAGTTACTCTCTTATTGTATCTGCTGCATACCCTTAAGGGTGCTTTCACACTGAAGCATTTTTCAGGAGCTACAGCGCTAAAAATAGCGCCTGTATAGCTCCTGAAAAAAGCTGGTCTTTTAACTCCAGTGTGAAAGCCGGAGGGCTTTCACACTGGAGCCGTGCGCTAGCAGGACGGTAAAAAAAGTCCTGCTAGCAGCATCTTTGGAGCAGTGAAGGAGCAGTGTATTCGTAGCTCCTACCCATTGAAATCAATGGGACACCGCGGGGATACTGCGGTAATACCGCCAGCAAAGCGCTGCTGCAGCGGTGCTTTGCGGGGGGGTTTAACCTTTTTTCGGCCGCTAGCGGGGGTTAAAACCACCCCGCTATCGGCCGAATACCGCCAAGGTGTGAAACCAGCCTAAAATGAAAATTTAAATTGAAAATAATAAATAAATACTACATCAAAAGCAGAGAATATCACTATCACAATTAGGAGGTCGACCAATATGGATTTTTCTCTGACTGATGCTTAGAAAACGGGGCGGCCAATACCTGGTGCCGATTTTTTTTTTTTTTGGCAGGTGACACAGATTAGCACTGGCAGTTGCCACTGTTTGGTTTCACACTGAGCTGATATAGTACAACTGTGTGAAACTGACATATGTAAATGAATGCAGAGAGCAGCTGTCAAAATTCAGCGGTGATGTCGGGGATGGGCAGGACCTGGGGTGGGCGGGACCCAGCTGCTATCAAACACTAGCCAATGACTGGGCTGCTTAAGAAAGAGGGCAGAGCCACATACACATTGCAGCCCGCCCATATCCCGTTGGCTGGTGTTTGATAGCTGCTGGGTCCTGCCCACCCCCGACATCAACACTGAATTTTGACAGTTGGTCTCTCTCTGCATTCAGTTACATATGTCAGTTTCACACACACTCAGTGGCTCTGGCAAGCGTCAAGAGCCGCTCTGCCAATGGAGTTGTGGGTAAGGGAGGAGGAACACTTGTGGGTCGATGGGGCACGGTGCGGTCAGTGTTATATCGGCCGAATTTGCATAGTTGTCCGATGGCGATTTCTTATCTAATCACAATATGTGCACCTCTGTCTGTATGTAAACAAGTAGAGCTGCACAATAAAAAAAAAAAAAAAAAAAAAAAACACCCATGGTGATTCTATTCCCACGCGATCTTAAAGAGGAACTGCAGTCTGTTCACATAATTTGTAATAAAAAATTCTTTATCATTCTGAAGCTTCCCTCCAACCACTTTGCATATACTGCGATTCTGTACTTGCCAAATATGCTGCAGAAATCTCCCTCCACTGAGTCTGGCTGCAACCATTTTAAAAGGTGGGCAGCTGAAGATGCTGCCTTTTCACTTCCTGGATTTACACAGACACACCTCCAGCTCTGCCGCTCTCATTGGCCCTCTTATGGCTCACCCCCATCCCTTCCTGGCAAACTCTCAGGAGAGAGAGCTGTGATTGATGGCATAAGCCTAGGCTTTTACCAGACAAGAAACAGGAAGTGGGCTGTATAAAAAAGGTATTTACTGGCAGAATTTATTTTTATTTTTTTTACGATCCACTTTAACCACTGGGCACTTAAACACCCTTAATAACCAGACCAATTTTCAGCTTTCGGTGCTCTCACATTTTGAATGACAATTACTCATTCATACAAACACAGTACCCATATGAAATTTTTGTCCTTTTTTTCACACAACTAGAGCTTTCTTTTGGTGGTATTTAATCACCGTTGTTTTTTTTTTGATTTTTTGCGCTATAAAAAGAAAAAAGACTGAAAAATGCGGTAAAAAAAAAAAAAAAGAATTTTTCTTAATTTCTGTTATAAAATTTAGCAAAATTTTTAATTTTTCTTGATTCATTTTGGCCAAAATTTATACTGCTACATATCCTTGGTAAATATAAGTACAAATTGGGGTATATTATTTGGTGTTTGTGAAAGTTAGAGTCCACAAGCTATGGTGCCAATATCTGAAAATTGATCACACCTGAAGTACTGACGGCCTATCTCATTTCTTGAGACCCTAACATGCCATAAAGGTACAAATAACCCCCAAATTACCCTTTTTGGAAAGAAGACATTCCAAGGTATTTGGAAAGAGGCATGGTGAGTTTTTTTGAAGTTGTAATTTTTTCCCACAATTCTTTGCAAAATCAAGATTTTTTTTTTTTTGTTCACAAAATTGTCATATTAGCAGGTTATTTCTCACACACAGCATATGCATACCACAAATTACACCCCAAAACACATACTGCTATTACTCCCGAGTATGGCGATACCACATGTGTGAGACTTTTACATAGCGTGGCCACATACAGAGGCCCAACGTGCAGGAAGCACCATCAGGTGTTCTGGAGCACCCAGGACAATTCTGATATTTCTCTCCTACATGTAAAAATCATCATTTATTTGCTAGAAAATTACATAGAACCCCAAAACATTATATATGTTTTTTTAGCAAAGACCCTAGAGAATACAATGGCGGTCGTTGCTAGCACGGTACTTGCGCAGCAATTTTTCGAACGCGTTTTTTTGGGAAAAAACGTTTTGTGCTTTACAAAAAACTGTAAATTTAGCCCAATGTTTTTGCATCATGTGAAAGATAAAGTTACGCCGAGTAAATACCGTATATACTCGAGTATAGGCCGACCCGAATATAAGCCGAGGCACCTAATTTTACCACAAACAACTGGGAAAACTTATTGACTCGAGTATAAGCCTAGGGTGAGAAATGCTACAGCTACTGTAAGTGGAAAAGAGGGTCAACGATGCCCATTTGCAGCCTCACTGTGCCCATGCAGATGGACACAGTTGACTGATTTGGGGCCCTTTATCTCAGGGTCACTTAGTGCTAGGAACCCCATCTTTAGATATGTTGTAGTGCTAATTCCACTGGGTTGGAATACAACATTTGGGGTTCCTAGCACCAAGTGTCCCCGAGATATGGGGCCCCAAATTCGGGTCAGAAAATCTCAAGCACTTTTCTGCAGCAGAGAATGACATTTTCTGAACCGACTTTGGGGCCCTGTATCTCGGGGCCACTTAGTGCTAAGAACCCCATCTTTGGATATGTTATAGTGTTAGTTCAACTGGGTTTGAATGCCAAATTTGGGGTTTCTAGCTCCAAGTGTCCCCGAGATATGGGGCCCCAAATTCGGGACAGAAAATGTCAAGCACTTTTCTGCAGCAGAGAATGACATTTTCCGAACCGACTTTGGGGCCCCGTATCTCGGGGCCACTTAGTGCTAGGAACCCCATATTTTAAGGGGCACAGGGTGAAGGAGAACCCCAACCCCAGTCAGATTCAATGCTGTATAAATAATGTGTGTGGTCTCATGCTGTTGGGACACACACTGTCAGATGTTAGTGTCATGAACTCAAGATGTTAATTAAGAGAGCTGATCACCTTGTTTTCTGTACAATGAAGGAGATGGTCCGTCTGTTACTGGTGGTCTCCTGCTATTGTGATGAAATGTCTTGTGGTGGTAATTATGATAATTTATAATTAACTGTGTTTAGCTCGGTGACAAGTCTGACCTGTAGTGAAATCCTGATGAGTCACATCGGCTGCTTAAAGGGATTAGTTAATTAGTTTATGTTAAGTTGTTACAGGTGTATTGTTAGAGTAATATGAGCAGGAGGGGGGGGGGTCTCCTCTTCTACTGTATATAAATGTCAGTTTGGTTTTGTAATAAAACAGTCCATGTTGGCACTAAGCAAGTCTCGTCTCGTTTGGTGCTTGGGAGCGGTTGGAATATCTGATATCTATATCCAGACTGGGAGTACCGTATATACTCGAGTATAGGCCGACCCGAATATAAGCCGAGGCACCTAATTTTACACAAACAACTGGGAAAACTTATTGACTCGAGTATAAGCCTAGGGTGAGAAATGTGCAGCTACTGTAAGTGGAAAAGAGGGTCAACTATGCCCATTTGCAGCCTCACTGTGCCCATGCAGATGGACACAGTTGCTAGGAACCCCATCTTTGGATATGTTGTAGTGCTAATTCCACTGGGTTGGAATACCATTTGGGGTTCCTAGCTCCAAGTGTCCCCGAGATATGGGGCCCCAAATTTGGGTCAGAAAATGTCAAGCACTTTTCTGCAGCAGAGACGGACATTTTCTGAACCGACTTTGGGGCCCCGTATCACTTAGTGCTAGGAACCCCATATTGGATGGATATGTTATAGTGCTAGGTCCACTGGGTTGGCACACCAAATTTGGGATTCCTAGACCCAAGTGTCCCCGAGATACGGGGCCCCAAAGTCGGGTCGGAATTTTTTTTTTTGCTGCAGAAAAGTGCTTGACTCGAGTATAAGCCGAGGGGGGCACTTTCAGCACAAAAAAAAATGTGCTGAAAAACTCGGCTTATACTCGAGTATATACGGTAAGTGATATATGACGAACGAACTCAAGAGGAGTGTAGGGGTGTTCCGTCACAGCAGGGTATGGCAGGGAATGGCAGGGTATGGCAGGGTACTGCTGGATATCCATCCATCCATGCTCAGCCATCCCTCCATACCCTGCAGGCTATTGCAGGGTATAGAGGGATGGCTGAGCATGGATGGATGGATCAGTGGTGACTGCAGAGCAGTGCTGTGGGCACTACAGATCCCGCCCACAGCACTGTTGCCACCGATCCCTCCCCCTCTCCTCACACTGTACCGATCGGTACAGAGAGAGGAGGGGAGAGGAACCGGCATCATCAAATGAAGCCGGTTTGCTTACATGTGATCGCTCCGTCATTTGACGGAGCGATCACGTGGTAAACGGCCGCCACGAGCGGCCGTTTACCGTGATCCGCCGGGTCCTCTGGACCCGGCGATCACAGATGTTCCCGAGTGCGCGCCCCAGGGGGCGCGCAAGAGGGGAATACTGGGAGGACGTCATTGTACGCCCTCCCAGAGTTAAGCAACCGCCCTGTAGCCAATTTTCGGCTATGGGCCGGTTGTCAAGTGGTTAATAAAGCATATTCCCGATTCAGTGTAGAGTTCTCTGCTCACAGCTGTCAGCAAAAAAATTTTAAAACAGGCAGTCTGCCAAGTTTATGACAACATCACTTAGAGATAATGAGAAACATTGTAACTCTTACCGGTAGTTTTTAGAAACAAATGGATGAACTTCGGTCTGTAAAGGAGGGAAGGTTAACCACTTAAAAAGACTAAACCTTTTTCTGACATCTTTATTCTAAGCAAAAAATAAATAAAAAATAGTGATTCTCATATTGGCCAGAATCGTGCAGCTCTATAAGCAAGCATTACAACTAGAGTAAGATCACCTCATGTTTAAGCTACTTCCAGTATATAGCTTTTTCCTTTTTAATAACTAAACAGTTAAACATCCTGGATTACTGTAGCTAGTTAAAGCAATATCAATAAAAGAAACAATGAGGAATCGCCATGTGAGCAAGGGCGGTTCACATTGCTGCGTGGTGTGAGATTGCATGTGATTTGCACAGCAGTGCGAATCGCATGCAATGTCAATGCAATTTGATTTCAGCCATACAGATTGTATGGTTGGTATCGCATCACATTCGGACCAAACTCGCACAGGACTTTTTTGGTCGGCACCATAATCGGATCGAAGGGGATTCGATTCATGTCTGAACTGTCATGTTCACAGTGTAATATGCAAGCTGAAATGGGGGGGGGGTTGTCAATTTATTGACACTCCCGGCAGTTCGCATATGGCATATATGTATATGTGTGAAAGGCTGTGCGAGTCGGGTGTGAAGAGGGAATCCACAGTGGATTTGCATGGCTGCATAAAAAAATTCAAAAAATATATTATATATAAAAAAAATAAAAACACACCACAATAGAAATATCAAAATGATACCCATAGCACAGCACATTAACATCTGCAGCAACCTGTCCATAAGAAGTTGGGGAGGAGCAACCCCAGGATTGCTCAGCCCACATTGTCAGATATTTTCAAAATTACCTTGGAGAATTCCTATGCCGATATGTATTTTTTTCCCTAACCAGTATGGAATTGACTGTCTGGATTCACTGCGCACACATTGGAAACTGCAGAAAGCCAGAGTCTTGCAAACAGTTTTCCTGATAAATATAACAACCGAATCAGAGCTATAACTAGATGGAAAATATAGCTCCTCATTAAGGCCTCCCAACAGGCACATCAGTGGATCCACTGCCAATTGAACTTGATAAGTGGTATTAATAGTTGAAATAACTTCGTTCCAATATCTCATCAGTTTAGGGCATCTCCAAAGCATGTGAATAAAATCACCAAAGTGAACCTGACGTTTAGGACAAATGGGGTTGTCTTGACTACTCCATGCGTGAAGTTGCACTGGAGTTCTACAAGTACGGTGTATAAATAGGTGAGACAGCTTGTGTGCCGCTAAAACAAGGAAAAACTTCAAGTATTTGCTCCCACTGGTCTCCATCAATAGGCCAAACATCCTTCTCCCATTTCTCACGTTAGCAGATATGATGCCTTTCCTCTCCGATTCCATGAAAATAGAATCAAGAAAAGAGGAATCAGTTAAATCGCATAGTAGTTTGTTTGCCTTGACTAATCACTGAATGACACAATTGTAAATAGTCAAAATGACAAAGCTTCAATAAAAAGGAAATTCTGCCAGCAACTGTTTATACGAGTTCAGTGTGGAGTCAACATATAATTGTGAGAAATATTTAACACCTGTCTCTATCCACCCATTGTGACAATGAAGCTTATTTCCACATAAAGCCTGTTACCACAAATAGGTGTGTTGGCTAGGAAGCCTGAGAAACCTATTCTCTGCTTAATAGCTTTCCATAGCTTCTCAACTGTGCGGGTGGCACAGTGGTGTAGTGGTTAGCACTCTCACCTAGCAGTAAGAAGGGTCGCTGGTTCGAACCCCAACCACGACACTACCTGCCTGGAGTTTGCATGTTCTTCCTGTGCCTGCGTGGGTTTCCTCCGGGAACTCCGGTTTCCTCCCATAATCCAAAGACGTGCAGGTAGGTTAATTGGCTTCTGTCTAAAAATTGGCCCTAGTATATGAATGGGGACCTTGGATTGTGGGCTCCTTGAGGGTAGGGACCGATGGGAGTGTGCAATGTACAGGGATAGGGACAATTGTAGACACTCACTCAGGTTGAACTGGATGGACTGATGTCTTTATTCAACCTTACTAACTATGAAACTAGTTGTGTGGTAGGACAGTGCAAAGGAATACTGGGAAAACCCATTTCCATATGCGACATGGCTGAGTACCCAGTAGATTGGCAGATTAGCAAAATTTTTTAGGAGTCTGCCATAGAGGGTAAATCCCAACCTGCAAAATGCTGCAACTGTGCGGTTAAGAAATAGGTCAAGGAATGTGGAACAGCTAGGCCGCTTGAGTCTTAGGCTATTGCAATGTGGTAAGTTTTATATGTGCTATTCCGTTCTTCCAAATAAGAGCCCTAAACTGTGAATCAATGCGAAGGAACAAGTAGTTGGGTATCCAAACAGGGGAATTGTGTAATATGTATAACAACTGAGGAGCCCAAATCATTTTAGTAAAATTGGCTCGGCCTGTCACGTTAAGTGGTAATTTACACCAACTAGTACATTTACTTTTAAACTTTTGTAAAATAGGTTTAAAGATTCAGAGAGCTATAGTCCCAGGGATCAGCTGTCACCATTATCCCAAGATATAAGTAACTAACTATCTGCACCTGTGTGACCTGCTCCGGTAGAGTTACAAGTATAAGGTCTAAAGGAAGCAGGACGGGGGGGGGGGATGCCGACATGACGTTAGAGCGTTGGGGAGGAGCCCGATGGCGGTGCCTATGAGGGCGCGTGGAGAGGCCGCTAGCCGAAGCGGTGTATCGGAAGCTGGGCAGGAGTGAGAGGAACGCCAGGCCCGGTGATGGCATGCGGTGGCCACTGCCGACACACACATCCCATGTGCCTGAGGATAGAGGCGAACAGCGGTGGCGGATTGACCGAGTGAGTGATGCTGGGGACCGATGAGGGGAGGTGAGAGCGAATCCCTGTGAGGTTGCCTGGAGGATCGCTTGGACCCTGTACCCCCCCCCACCATCCCCTCGGAGCAACCAGTACCCTCAAGTTCCTTGCTTGACCACTATGAAGCTGACTCACAAGGAAGGGGACTTAAACTTCTGAAACTAGCAGGCGCTATACATTTCTCAGAGTAATACAGCACAGAGCCTATGATGGGGACAGCTGAGAAGAAGTATAAAAAGCAGCAGAGAATTTGGTTCCTGGTCTGAATAACGCAAAGAAAAACCTCCTACTCTCCTCACAGGTAAAAAAATGTTTTACACTACTCTTTGAACTATTGAACTGTTCAGTGGACATGGCTGGCTAAAAGGACTTTTGTTACCAATTGCTCAATTGGTTTGAAAATTGGAAAAAAAAAAAAAAATAAAAAAAAAAAAAAACTTATTGTTTAGTGGATATTACGGTTTAGTGGACTTTGCTATCAATGGTTATATCTGTATGACAACTGAAAAACTTGATTAGTATGCCAGAGGAATGTCCTTATTGAACTTTTATACAATTTCGTTTACTATAAAGAACGGATAGAAATGCTAATCTCTATTGGCAGGTAAAATATTTCTTCTAAATCTGGTGAATGGTAAACCGTAAGGAGTTCCTCCTCCAATTAAAAGGGACCCTACCACTAATGTATTGGTTTTCTACATGATGAATGAAAAATTATTATTAATGGTTCCAAAGAGTAAAATTAGTCTCTTATAGGAGGAGTGATGGGTCAGAGTAAAAAATATCAGACCTGTTTCTTCATCTCCTGAAAAAACAGCAAATACATTATTTTTTTTCCAGGTAAAATACTCCATTGGTTAAATAGCAGTGCATTTTTTGAAGAAAAATAGTACCCGACTGCTAAAAACCCTATCTTATTCCTTGATGGTAAATTATTAAGAACTTCAAATAAATTGCTTAGAGGTTGGACAAGCAAAATATGAGAGGCAGCTCTCAAAAAAACGACAGAACCCAAAACTCCAAATGCAAGTTCAAAACAGAAATACCCAACAACCAAAGAGGCAAACACCTAAAGCCCAGGAATGGAAAAAAAAAAAAAAAATAAACAGTACAAACAAAAACGGCTAAACAAAAGTGGGCCCAAGGAGATAAAACGCGAGAAGGTATGGAAATGGATACTACTGAAGGAGAAGATCAGAGAAGTATGTCCCAAATGCCTACTAAAACAGAGATGATGGCAATGTTTGAGAGGGAAGAAGAAGAAGAAGAAGAAGAAGAAGAAGAAGAAGAAGAAGAAGAAGAAGAAGAAGAAGAAGAAGAAGAAGAAGAAGAAGAAGAAGAAAGAAGAAGAAGAAGAAGAAGAAGAAGAAGAAGAAGAAGAAGAAGAAGAAGAAGAAGAAGAAGAAGAAGAAGAAGAAGAAGAAGAAGAAGAAGAAGAAGAAGAAGAAGAAGAAGAAGAAGAAGAAGAAGAAGAAGAAGAAGAAGAAGAAGAAGAAGAAGAAGAAGAAGAAGAAGAAGAAGCTACAGCCTAGAACTTTGCTAATTGGGACCCTCAACCTGGGATCGATCAAATGGGAAAGGAAATAGGAGTGTATAATTTATAAATTAGGTCCACAGTCAACTGCTTGACGTATAACGTTACAGGCCTAAATATACCAGAAAAATGGTTTAAAGTTTTGAAAGAGGTTGAACAGTATATGATGAAGGGATTGTCTTCTTGCAGGAAACTCATTTAGCTTATGAAAGCAAAGTTAGATTATATTCCTTGAAGTAACCGGTGTGGTACTATGGCGATTCGATGACAAGTAAATCAAAGGGGGTAGCTATTGGTATAGGACGAGAGGTGCACTTTACCCTGGAGGACAGGCTTTGGGATCCAGAGGGAAGGTTCCTCTTCCTAAAGGGAAAACTATGGGGAATAAAGTATACCTTAGTTAATAGATACTGTCTCAATAGAGGCCCAACAATTTTTTTGAAGGAAACTCTTGAAAAATTATGGGAGTTTAAGAGTGGGATGGCGATTGTTGCTGGAGATCTAAATTTCTGCATGAATCCGGAACTAGATAGCACATCCCATGCACAGGGAACTTACAGTTGAGAGCAATAAAGTATCAGCTGTATCAGTTACAGCCGATTGATGTGTGGATAATGGAGCACCTGAAGACATGGGGATTTACGTTTTTCTCCCCTGTGCATGGGACGTACACCAGGATCGATTATTGGTTGGTGGAACACCAGGTATTAGACGATGTAATATCTACAAACATAGAAATTAGAACAGTGTCAGATCATGCTCCAATGATTATAAAAATTTAAATTCCTGGGCTGCAGAAACTTCAATTTTCTTGGAAACTCAATAGGGAATTACTAGATGAAGAGGGAGAGGAAATAAGAAAGGAGCTAGAGCTCTTTTTTTCCACTAAAAAAACTGGAGAGACTGCAGAGAATACCATCTGGGAGGCCCATAAGGCCTATATTATAGGGTTGTATATTTCCCTGGGAGCAAAGAGAAAGAAATAATAAGAGTAGGGTATTAAGGGAGGAAATTTACAGATTAGAACAATCCCACAAAAAAGAGACTAGTAAGAAAGGGCGACAGGATTTAGATCTACAGCATATATTATTAACTAAAAGAGGAGTTAAGGGAACTAGTGGAACAAGAAATGAGGAGGACATAATGGGATTGCAAAAGAGATATCAATGGGGGAATAAAACTAGTAAGTGCTTATCTAGGATACTGGAGGAAAAAAAAAAATATTTATAAAAACTATATTGAGAAAATATTAAATAAGAACGGAGAGCTGGTACCAGTGGCGGCCCGTCAATAGGGGGCACGGGGACGCAGCCCCCCCCCCCCCCCCCCCCAAGCTACTTTGGAAAATAAAATATATTTTATTTTCCAAAGTGTCCCTTTAAGTGGAGACTTGTGTGTAAACACGTGATTGAGGCTAAGAAGCTCTATTGGCGTACTTTAGAGTGATTGGACCCCTAAAAAGGAATGCTCAGATCCGAGACCACACTTGTAAAGAAGAACTCAGGATAGGGATGGTGGGAACCCCTCATAATGGACACAGCAGGTGTACAGACCTGGGAACTCAGTACAGGGATGGTGGGAAACCCCATAAATGGGCACAACAGGTATATACTCAGCCCCGGGAACTCAGTACAGGGATGGTGGGAACCCCTCATAATGGGCACAGGCTGCAATTGATGGCCACAGTTTTACTTATCAGTAATGAATAATCACCTGATAAATGGCTTTACAGCCCTGCATTACTAAAAGTGTAATTTTTCAGTTTGCGCGCCCCCCCCAAAAAAAAATAATAATAATTTTGGAGCACCAGCCGCCACTGGCTGGTACACAACACTAAGGATATAGCAGGAGTTTTACAAGCAGTTATATTCAGTCAAGTGTAGACAGACAGGACAACAAGAGATCAATAGAAAAGAAAAAAATAAGGATTATGTACTTCAAGCAAAGGTCCCCAGACTATCAGAGGAGCTAGCTCAGGAATTGGAGAACCCAATAACAGTACAAGAAATATATCAGGTAATAAAAAAAGAGGCCGTGGGAGGGAAAAGCCCTGGCCCAGATAGCTTTACTACGCAATATTAAAAAAAAAAAAAAAAAAAAAAAATCAGTGAAATATTAGGCCCAAAACTCAGTGCGTATTATAAACGGGTTAGGAACTAAATATGGACTTAGTAAAGAAGCCTCTACAGCGACAATTACCACTGTACTGAAAGATGGGAAAGAGAATACAATATGCTCAAATTATAGACCCATCTCATTATTTAACACAGATACCAAGTCGTTTGCTAAAGTGTTGGCTTCCAGGAAAAAAAAAAGTTGATGCCAAGTTTAGTCCATCCAGATCAGGTGGGATTTGTGGTAGGGAGGGAAGGAAAAGATAACAGTGAGAACACGGTTATTGCTCCAGAAAATGCGGGAGAGTGGAATCCCCAGTCTACTCTTATGGATTGATGCTGAAAAGGCTTTCGACCGAGTAGACTGGGGATTCATGATAGGTACCCTGGAAGGAATGGGGTTTGGTCCTAGAATTTTAAGTTGGATAGAAGTACTCTACAGTAAGTAGCCCAATGGCAGCTGTAAGAGTTAATGGAATACTATCCTCCCCCTTCAGGAAGTACAACAGGACCAGGCAGGGGTGCCCGTTGTCACCCTTATTATTTGTGTTGGCACTGGAACCATTCCTGGATACAGTAAGGGGAAACCTCGATATAGGAGGGGTAGGAGCCAGGGAAGAGACACATAAGTTTGCAGCATTTGCGGGCGACGCATTGTTCAATGTTTCTAATCCCCATGCCAAATTTGGTAAAGGCTATTAAGGAATATGGGGAGCTATCCAATTTTAAAATAAATCCAGGGAATTCAGAAGTGTTAAACATAAATGTCAACCAAAAAGAAGAGCAGAGTATCCAGAAGGAATTTCCCTTCCTATGGAAGAAGGAAATTAAATACTTAGAGATAAAATTGACACCATCAATTGGGGAAATCTATAAAGCCAATTATATCCCTTTTCTGCACAAGCTAAAAAGAAGAAATTAGGAGAATATCAATAAAACCCCTGTCCTGGATGGGAAGGATAAACGCCTTAAAAATAATTATACTGCCCAAAATATTGTATAAATTCCAGATGCTCCCAAATTACATCCCTCCTGTGTACTTTAGAATTATCAAGACCCTACCCACAAAACTCATCAAAATAAGAAACCCAGAATATCTTTAAAGTTCCTGAAATTGGAAAAAGATCAGGGAGGACCAAGTGTACCAGATTTAAAAAAAAAAAAATACTATGAAGCAATAGTACTAACACAGGTAGTAGAATGGACAAAATTAGAGAGTAAAAAAAGATGGGTAAAAATAGAGCACAGATTGGCAGACACAAATTTAGGCCGATCTCTACGACTATATGCCGCGAGTGGTGGCACCCGTGCGCATGCGCGGGAGTGACATCATTGCGGCGCCGAATGAGAGCGACGGAGCCGCGAGACACAACAAGAAGATGGAGGCGCCGTACACAAGAGGACAGCGGTGACTTCGCTGGCTCCTGTGTCAGGTAAGTGACACATAATGGACTACTATGCGATGCATAATAGTCCGTTACGCTTTATATTTTGCAGGGAAACAAAGGAAGTAAACCCATTAGGGTTTACTTCCTCTTTAACGAGGAAATATAGCGAGGTATACGGGCTATAGGGAGGGAAGAGGGGGGGGCTCCCCTCCCACCCACCCACATATATCGGGGAGGGGGAGGGGTGAGTAGAGGGAGAAAAGTGGAAGTATGCAAGGTAAAGAATTAGGACGATGGGATTTATGTTGATGGGAGAATAGTAGGAGAGAGGAAGAAAAAAAAAAAAAAAAATCTAAAAAAGACATTTGTGGTTTATTGGATTTATGATGATGATATTACCGTTTTCCCTTTTCCTGCCTGTAACAAAATGAAGAAAGATTTAAAAAACAAAAATAAAAAAAAGGAAGGAGGACCGACAATCCAATTAATAGAGAATCCTGAATACCTACCAAATGCCTCAATAAACTGCATGGCCGCTGTCAGAGACCCAGCAGTATCCCCCAGATACAATAAAGAATCATCCACGTATCCAGGGAGGCTCTGACCATCTCCGTCAGCGGCTCTAGTGCCAAGGCAAAGAGGAGGGGCAACAATGGGCACCCCTAGTACCATGATACAATGGGAAAGATTCCGATAATGAAGAATTTATCCTAATCCTCGCTCTAGGTTCAGTATACAATAATTGCACACAAGATATAAACCGGACCCAAGTCCAAATCTACGAAGCACCGCCCACAAATATCACCACTCAACACTGTCAAAAAGCTTTGGCAGCGTCAAGTGAGAAAATGGCACAGTTTCCTGGATTGTCTGCTGGAATTTGAATATTCGGAAATAATCTCCGTATATTTAAAGCCGTAGATCTGTCTGGGATAAAACCAGACTGGTCTAAAAGCACCAGCCCAGAAATAACCTTTGCTAATCTGGTAGCCAAGACCCGTGCCAGCAGCCTGACATCAGCATTAATGAAATGAGCTTGTAAGAATCCGGTTGTAAAAGATCTTTACCAGGTTTAGGGAGCACCACTACTATGGCTTCATTTACTGAGGCAGGTAGTCTATCAGTTCCAAGTGCAGCATTTAGGGTGTTTAAAAGAACAGGCAGGAGGGTTTCACCACACTTTTTATATGTTTCTGCCAGCAAACCACCAGCACCCTGGGACTTACTATTAGCTATCTGTACAGCAGCCAGGGAAGGCTCCTTAAGAGTTAGAGAAGCAGTGGAACATTGGGGCAGAGCACCATGACGTAGGTGCGTGCTAGAAGTCCTTCAGGTGCCCTGGCTCTCCGTAACGGTAACCCCTCGCTCCAGCTTGGTTCCACCTATGGCCGCCGTGAGGAGACGCTGAGCTGCCTGGCGTGGAGCACATCCACCTGCCGCATGTGTTGAACGGGTCAGACACGTTCCGCCGCCTCACCCCCCAAGCCTTGTCTACACCCGACGTCAGAAAAAGTAGCCAGGGTATCCTAGGTCTGGCTGTCTCCAACGTGGTTCGGACGAGTGAGCCGTCAGCAGAGAGACGCCGGCCGACCAGACAAGAGATCCAGCGGAGGGTGAATAGACCGAAGGCTAATCCCCACTATTTCTTACCCCAGTGATATGTATGTTGCGGCTGCAGTAACAGGCACTTTCATGATCCTGGAGACAGCTGTTCCTACCATTGCAGCGATTGCTATTCAGATTGCAGGAGATGTTAACGTTGATAAAAAGGTACCACCTCTATGTCTATTGACGCTTTGACTGCTATGCCTATTACGATTACTGCTACTACTATTGCCACTCTCTTCACACCGCATATATGACTAATGCCAACATTAATTAAATCGCCATATTGGGATATCTATCGTCCCAATCATTGCTGTAACGGCCAGCGCCTGCAGCGCGGTTGTCTTTACCTGGACTGAAGCAACTACGGACATGGCAATTATTATCAGCGATACAATACCCACTGTTAATGTAACAGACACCAACAACTGCAATCATCATTGATATCAAAGTGATCACCGGCACTAGATAGCGACAATATTGACATGGCCTGGCTGCGATTGTTGCTGCTACTGTTGCTTTTACCGTACAGATGTTGTTGCCGATGTTCCTTTTTGGGCTTCCAGCTGTGACTGTGACCACCGTGAACCCGCTGCTGAAGTGAAGGCTGCCGCCTGCAAGATCCCCAGACTGCTGTCTCCCCTTGAAGAGTGGCACAGGCTGTACTACTGCAGCGGGTACGGTCATAGACTTTAACACTGTGCAGGTAACATCATTACTGCCACTCGGGCAGTAGCAGTAGCCAACATTGAGAAGGTTATCTTTATACTCTCTCTAGCATCAACTACTGATCTAAATTATACACCCCATTATACATCCTTCTACAGCTGATAAGCAATTCTGATAAATCCGAGGCAATATTAAAAAGGCACCCAATATCACTACTCCTATGGACCAGAAATTCAACACCGGTTCTGTCAAGGCTGCCATCGCTGATATTGACACTGATATTATTTCTTGAGTAAGAGCAGCACTCAACAGCGGGTAATCAATACCTATGGACTTTAGGTCTGCCATGGGACTAAGATGTATACAAGATTTATAGATATTTCTAAGCCAGCCTGAGTGCATGCAACTCTGGTGAAGTTCATTGGATGACCAGAGGGGTTCCCCTGCCCCCCCCCCTTTAAGTTTCAAAGGCGACCTGATTGTGTTTAATGCGATTTATAATGCAATTTTGAATGGGAAGGTGATTTCCATGAGCTGTGTTTGTCTCTAAGCAACACTGAGATTTAGAGGGGAAAGGGAGAGAACGAGGAGAGAGACTGAGAAAAGAGACCTTTTTTAGCTACTTGAAGCGGGCAAATTAATATGGAGGGGGAAACCAAGCAAAACTAGTAAAAGTGCATCACCCGCCTCAAGCCCGGGAGGTATCCAACGCTACATGGCTAATAACACCAGCATAACAGAAGAAGGTAGAGTAGAAGGAGCAGAGTCAGTAGGGGAAAGTAGTACGCAACCTCCATCCCAGGAGGAAGCACCACAAACAAAGGAGATGTTTATAAAAATGGAGGTATCTCTGAAAATGGAAATTACAGCAGTAAGGACAGACATTGGGTTGGTCCTGGGGAGAGTAGAGGAGATGGAGGACAGACTAGAAGCACAGGATCAAAGTCTTGATGAGATAACTTGTTCTGCTATCTCCCTTCAGAGAGTGAATAGAGCCCTCATGTATAAATTAGAGGACCAAGAGAACCGAAGTCGGAGGAAGAATGTGCGTATTAAACTCGCAGAGAAATAAAACTCAAAAAAAAAAAAAAAAAACTCGTATTAGACTCCCAGAGAAATATAGCAATGCAAATCTAAGAAAAAAATAGCCCAACAACTATTTAATCCCCTTCTGGATAGAGAAGTTACAGAGACTTTAAATTTGTATTTAGACAGAATACATAGGATAGCACAGTGCTCAGCTGTGGGGTCAGAGAAGCCGAGAGATGCAATAGTGAGGTTCCACTATGTGGAAGAAAAAGATCTAACCATGGGGAAAATTAGGACACTCCCAGGAGTGACCTATGAAGGCGCAGAACTGCAGGTCTATTCGGATCTGGCAATGCAGACACTGATAAGAAGGAGACGATTGAAGCCCCTAACCGAACTGGTGGTTGCATCAGAGATATGGGGGTTCCCAGCCTGTTCGATAGGGAAAAAGGATGGACGCTCTGCAGTGCTGCGCTTTCCAGAGGATCTGAGGGACTTCTGTGACCGACTAGATATCCAACCCCCCCCCCCACCTCCATTACCAGAATGGGAAGAGGAGGAGGGAACCTGGTCATAACATCAGCCTGGGGGAATAATGAAGAAAATGCGGCAGGTGCGAGAGTGGAGAGGGGGGGGGAGGTCACAGGGAGGGGTCTGGACAGCCTAGGGTGAGAACCCCAGGAAACTATGGAGAGAAAGCTACATCAGGAAGATATCAGCTTGGTCCAGAGTTCTGCCCAGCCTTATTAGGCGTGTCGTTTCAGAAAAAGGGGATAGCATAGGGTGGGGGATTTTTGTTTTGTTTTTTTCTCTTGCGCACTCCTTTCCTGTCAGCAAGTCAGGAACCCCCTGGGTCTCAGCAGATGCTCCTAAAAAACCTGTAAGTGTAATCCAATTTTTGGGCGCAAATATAGCATGTCTCCAGGAGACGCATATAAACAAATTTCAGGGATTCAATTGGCTTCATATCAATTCCTGAAATGGTTTAATGGAGACACTCCATCTCCACACTCAAGAGGTATAGCCATAGGAGGGTAAACTGATTGTCGCAAGGGACCTGAATTGGAGTATGGATCCAAGGGTAGACATTTTGGGGGGGGGGGGGGGGGGAATTGATCTACAGAGCATTGACAAAAAACACAGTTAAAAAAGCACTGGCAAGCTGGCAGTTACAAGATGCATGGCGGATCACCCACTTAAAGGAGCGTGATTATACTCATTTTTCCTTTGTTCATAGTTCATAGTTCCTTTTCTAGGATAGATTATATTTTGATAGAACACCAACTAGACCCATCCCTTAAAAAGGCAGAAATTAAAACAATCACCTTATCAGACCATGCCCCAGTGAAGATTCAGCTGGAGATACAGGGTGAAGCCAGACCAGGGAAGACTTGGAAATTAACCACTTGCCGCCCGCCCTATTGTAAATAGATGTCAGCAAAGTGGTTGTAAAATCCTGACCAGACGTCATAGGACGTCCTCAGGATTTTGAGCCGCTGCGCGCCCCCGGGGGCGCGCATCACGGCGATCGTTGTTTCGGGGTGTCAGTCTGACACCCCGCAACTACGATCTTGGTAAAGAGTCTCTAATGGAGACTCTTTACCACGTGATCAGCCGTGTCCAATCACGGCTGATCAGTGTAAATAGGAAGAGCCGGTGATCGGCTTTTCCTCACTCGCGTCTGTCAGACGCGAGTAGAGGAGAGCCGATGGGCTGCGCCTCTGACGGGGGGTCTGTGCTGATCGATTATAAGCGCAGCCCCCCCGAGGATGCCCACACTGGACCACCAGACCACCAGGGATGCCCAGCACAAGGTATGCCACCCTAGACCACCAGGGGATGACACACAGTGCCTACAATGGAAGCCAATCAGTGCCCACAATGGGCATCACTGATTGGCATGCATTATTGTGTGGCACTGATTGGCATCCATCAGTACAAAACAATGCTGCCTATCAGCGCCCATCCGTGCCGCCTAGCCATGCCAGCTATAAGTGCCCATCAGTGCAGCCCCATCAGTGAAGGAGAAAACTTACTTATTTTACAAAGTTCTGAAACAAACAAACAAACAAAAAAAAGAACTAAAACATTTTTTCTAAATTTTAGGTCTTTTTTTTTTTATTTGTTTAGCAAAAAATAAAAACCGCATAGGTGATCAAATACCCCCAAAATACTGCTCGAATGTTATTTTAGTCAATTCTCGATATACTCTAAACTGGCCACATGGCCTGAAGTACCGTATTTATCGGCGTATAACACGCACTTTTTACCCCTTAAAATCAGGGGAAAAATCGGGGGTGCGTGTTATACGATCCCCCTTCTTTTCTGACCTCTTCTGCCGTTCGACGGCTTTCGGGTATTTTCGGCCACTCCCCGCTATCTTCGGCGGCTTTCGGAACGGGCGAGTGCGGCCAAAAATAACCGAAAGCGGCCGAGAACTACCGAGCGCCGCCGAGATACACAGGTACGCTCTGTATCTCGGCGACGCCCTTTTTAAAAAGAAAAGACACTGACAAGGCTGCAAATGAACGAAAAGGCTGCAAATGACTGATGAGGCTGCAATGCAAGGCTGCAAATGACTGACAAGGCTGCATTAATGGGCATTTAAATGTAAGTTTTTTTTCGTTAAACTTCCCTCCTAAACTTGGGGTGCGTGTTATACACCGATAAATACGGTAATATTTTGTATGTGATTAAATTCACACTGGGGCGTGGCCTGGCACCGGGCGAAAATGGCAGTGTGACTTGAGAGCTCCGCCGCCTAGAGCTACATATCTGCCTCTCATCAGCAGGACAATCGGTCCCTAGATCCGCCGTGATGACCGGAAGAAGCGCCTCAGGCTCCCGGTCACAAAAAGACCCGTCAACGCAGCTTAGCCGGAACATTCCTGCGATGTTCCGGTCGCAGCATCAGGGGGGAATCACAGGCCGCATCCCAGGCCTCGGAACGGCAAACAGCGGGCCCCGCCAGCATCGCGGAATCGCTGAACACGTCTGCCTCTTCTCAAGGTACCTCTAACCCACAGACCTTTACTGTGCCTATCAGTCCTACAGCAAGTAGGAACAGACAGTAAAAACACACTGTTTGCTGCCATAACTGACCTGAAGACGGACATAAAGGCTGTTGCCACAAGATTAGAGCATGTGGAGACGGCAGCCATGACACACGGGACAGCCATACACCAGGTTCAGAGAGTGGTCAGTGTACATGCACAGCACCTGATCGAGATGCATAGGCATATGGAAGATCTGGACAATAGGGGATGCAGACGCAATCTGAGGGTAAGAGGCATCCCAGAATCAGTGGAAGGACCCCAATTGCAACCAGTAGTGTGGGCTATTTTTAATACGCTGCTGGGGAGACCGCCTGACGCCCCTGTAGAGATGGAAAGGTGCCATAGGGCGCTCAGACCAAGGGGTAGAGATACTGACCCCCCAAGAGACGCTGTATGCTGCCTGGTTGACTTCACTCAAAAAGAGGAGATACTGCGCCTGGCCCGCAACCACAAGCGCTTGGAGCACAACGGTGCACGCATACAACTATTCCAAGATTTATCAACTATCACCCTACAGCATAGAAGAGATCTGCGCCCCCTTTTGCAGACTTTACGTGTAAGGCGCATACCCTACAGAGGAAATTTCCATTTTGCCTACAAGCGACAACAGGAAATCGCACGGCACAATTGAGAACCCCGGCTGATCTGCAACCCTTCTGCGAGACCCTGGGCATCCCCCAGACAGAGGTGCCTGATTGGTACAGCGCATTCATGCAACCTGACCCATGGATCCCCACTTTACCCGAGGATACCCCGCGCTCACAAAGACACACAGACAGAGGAGACGCAGATCATCGGCCAACTCCCCACCGAGGATGCGCAGAGACATGGAAACTGACGAGAGCCCCCGAGTTTCACCATCGTCTGTATGACGCAAAATGGATCGCTAACCGCGCAAGCTGTGGTTTGATGAGACCGTTCAGACATCTTTCTGTGCGCCTTGCTTTATGTGACTGTAAAGCCCCGTGATTGTTTTCCCACAAACAGGGGGGAAAAAATGTTACCCTAGTATGCTGAACCAAGTCGCCGAGCAGCACAGGCCACTGGCATGAAGTATGCTACCCAAGCAGTGTACCTACGCTTCAATCCAAAAAGGGTCTCAGGTATCTTTTTACATAACAGCTCCCCTTTTACTATTATTTTTTTTTTTTTGTGTTTCCACTTTTCTTGCTGTTATGAGGTCATTACCATGTTGTACCTGAGTCCCCTGGTTTCAGACTGGTCGCTCGGCATCATGACACTACACATGCGGTGAAAGGGGGCCCACCCCAAAGACACATAGGCCACTATGACCAGGTCTACAAGACCATGAAGCATAGCACATGGGCCGCATACACTGTCACCAATGGGGGAGGTGCAAGTACTCCTGAATAACGTGCCACCGGCCATACTTCACAAGCCAACTATATGATGATTATATATTATTATTATTATATATATATATATGGTAGCTTTACTTGGGTGACCCCCATCCTCTTTACGTGTGTGTGTGTGTATTTTTTTTTTTTTTTTTTTTTTTTTTATATGCTCCCCCCCCCCTCCCCTTTTTTGCCCCTCCCTCACCAAGGCTAACCGCTCTTAAAGATGTCTGGGTTTGTTCTTAATACTGTTCTTCATACCATTGATGTTTGAAATGTTTCTCCAATTATAAATGGTACAGAAGGAGGCATTCCTCTCTCCCATAGCAATGCTGCTTGAAAGATGCAGTCGGCCACAATGGTACCAAAAGAGGCATTCTTCTCTCCTCCCATAGAGCTGGATGTACTCCTTGGGTAATGAGAAATGTGTTGTGTTTTTTTTTTTTTTTCTCTTTCTCCTGATGTTTTTTCTGTTCCGTTTTAAGTATGCGATCTACATGCAAACTATGTGCTGGAGACTTGACAACTGAGGGCACAGATCCTAAATATAGCTCAATCTCCAATGTTTCAGATCTATTCTATATCTCTGGTATTATTTCATAATTGTCTTCTTGCCCCAAAGAACCCAATGGAATAACTAGCTGCTACCCTAAACAAGCCAAGGGCACAGAATGGCTAAAGAGATCGCAAACTGTTAGATACTAGGGCTGATTCTCTTAAGAGGCACTTAAAGGGGACCCGCTGAGGCCCTATACTCGAGATTGTCCCACAGGAAATTCACATAGCACCCTAGGAAGCTCTAGGTGGCGGGTATACAGTTTTCAGTAAACAGATTTCTTTTTTTTTTTTTCTCCTGGTGCTAGACTGCTTTCCCACCCCAAAGAGGCAGGTACCCCTTTGACAGTCGCCGGTATACATCCCACACCACCCTGTACCCCTTGACTCAGTTCACTTAGGTGGATAAGCAGGCCTAAATCCACCTCCGGTATACTCTACAAACTGTCTGTGCTGTGGAGATTTACCACACAACCCACCACTAACAAGACCTGAAACACATACTTTGGCTTTAGATATCTTCTACCTCTCTCTCTCCATCCCCTGACTTCTTGTCTTTCCTTCTTTACCCCCCCCCCCCCCCCCCCCCCTCACCGCGATCCCTCTTTGTCTACAAGTGCGACCCATGCACGATAATAGTATTTCTCCATGTCTTCCACAGTCCGAACATCAGCTCCATTAACTCTTAAAATTTACTCGTTAAATGGCAAGGACCTCAATGTGCCGGAAAAGCATAGCAGTGTTTTGGCAGAGGCCCATCGCTGTAGAGCACAGGTGATCTTCCTGCAAGAGACCCATTTTAAAACAGGGTCGATACCCTGCCTGTCTAACAAACGTTACCCCGATACATATCACGCGACATGCGCAGAATCCAAAACAAAAGGAGTTTCTATCTTGCTGGCAAAGTCACTCATGTTCCAATTGACAGACCAAATGCTGGACCCAGAGGGCAGATTTCTCTTTTTAAAAAGGCATCTGGAAGGGAAAACCTATGACATTAGCGAACATATACTGTCCCAACTCAAAGAGGGTGACCTTTCTAAAATAAATATTCCTAAAACTTACCTCCTTCCAAACGGGCCTACTAATACTGGGGGGCGATTTCAATATTGCCTTGGACCCTCTATTGGATACCTTAACGGGAACCTCTTCCCTTCCATTTTCAGCTCTAAGACAGGTAAAACTTCAACTGACATCCCTTACTCTACACGATACCTGGCGCACTCTTAATCCTAGGGACCAACAGCGCCACCAACGAGAGGATTCAGAGATCAAGGAGATAAGGGAGCTACTGCGAGCGATGCCTACAAAGGCAGATATTGAAGTTATGCTCCTTAAAATAACAGAAGCACAGAAGCAAGAGATGCAGGAGGTGCGGGCTGACATGCAGCAGTTGACGGCACGGATGTCAGAAGGGGAAACAGCGACCCAGGGTCTGGAAAGGAAGATGGCAAATCTGGAGCAAAAACAGGTATGTCAAACAGAACAATCACTGGCTTTACAATTACATATCGAGGATTTGGAGGACAGGAATCGCCGTCACAATGTGAGGCTAAGGGGTCTCCCCGAAACTATTGAAACGGAGAAACTGAAAGACACAGTGACGGCTATATTCCATCAAATTCTGGGTTTGACTGTTACAGAGCCAGTAGAAATAGACCGGGTGCATAGGGCAAATGGTCCAAAATCAACAGACCTAAATAGGCCGCGAGATATTATATGTCGCTTACATAGATACACCTATAAGGAAGATATAATACGTAAGGCATGGACAATGGGAACGATAGATCATGAGGGAATGAATATTAAAATTCTACCAGACTTGTCCAGGGCAACACTACAGAGACGTGCCTTATTACGCCCACTATTGGAACAAGTAAAAAAGATGGGGTACACATATCGCTGGAGATACCCGTTTGCATTGACTATTAGAAAGGGGACATCTACCTTTACTCTATACCGAAGGGGGGACCTCCCAGATCTGTTTATTTTTTTGGAGACCCCACCAATTGAAATTCCAGATTGGCTGCAACCCCTGCAAACTCGCCCTTAAGGACTAGGACTACGGGGACAACACGATAGACCTACATCATTGGCCAGATAGAATCAGACGAAGACTGGAGTATAAGACATAACATTTTTTTGCCTGAAGGTGAAAGGGACAAACACACCAGGAATGTGTAATTTTTGTATTTTTTTTTTGTCACCCCCCCCCCCCCCCATGGAGGACCCCTATAGAGAGAATATCAATGAATGTTTTGAATTTATATTCTCCTCCTTTTTTTTTTTTTTTTTTTTTTGTTTGGGGAAAAGCAAATGAAGAACACATGTTGAGTTGATAAGCAGGAGGTACATAGGAGAGAATAAGTCGTGGATTTATCGAATAACCCCTGCATATATATATATATATATATATATATATATATATATATATATATATATATATATATATATATATATATATATATATATATATATATAGGTCCCCCTTCTTTTTTTTTTTTTTTTTCTCTCTCTTTCACCTTTCCCCCCCCCCCACCCCTATTCTCGTTTATTTTTCTCCTCGGCTTACCCACAAGTCGATCTCCAGCAAAAGGTAGCGGTGGGTTTTTTTTTTTTTTTTTTTTTTTTTTTTTCCTCCCCCCCTCATTTCTCGCTCTTCCCCTGAACCAGAGCAGGAATTAAGATGGAATGACAGGAAGATAGATATAAATATATATATATATGTATGTCCCTTTTTTTTTTTTTTCTGAATGTGTAGGCCCTATGAGAATATGGGTGAAGATGGATATACATGTATAGATGCGGATTATACATATACTCCCTGACATTTCATTTCATTTACTTATTTATTTACTGATTTATCTTTTTATTTTCTATTTTTGTTTACTCTGGCTTTGATATCTCTGTACCGATCGATGCGCTGTAGTAGGCAGTATATTTTTTTATGTGCTCCCCTCTGATTTTTGTCTTTCCCATCAGGAGGTAGAAATAGTATCAGGTGAATAGAGCACCTAAGACATATAGGGGGAAGGACCTTAAGGGAAGTGGGGAGGAGAGATGACAACCCCACTCCTCTTGAGACATTTAAGAGGAGGGATGAGGATGAATAGGAAGAGAGAGAGAGGGGAAGCTCAGTGAAGAGCTGGATCGGGAGGGAGAGATTGGAGGCAGGGAGGTGGTGCAGGGAATAGATGTAGGGGTATGTGTATGTATAGGGTACATATGGGTGTATATATAGGGGTAATGTTTATATTTTCCCCCTTCTTTTTGGTTTTTTTTTTTTTTGTATGTGTGAAGTTTAATGAGCCTAATTTAAGGCTCTTATCACTATAAATATATAACAATTCGGAAAGATAAGCTCACTAATATGTCAAGGTATGTGTTTAGAACGTATATTTTGATATATAATGTATATATAAAATGCACTTAATCACATAATATAAACACTAGTAGTAGGATAAGTAGATACACTAAAAGGAGAGATTCTCCCCTAAGAAAGGAAAGAGGAAGGGGGAAAGAAGGGGAAAGGGGAAAACCCCCTTTTTTTTTTTTTTTTTTTGGTGTGGAATTGAATTGAAAAACAGAATAGAGGTGCTTTTTTATTTCTATATTAAATTTTTTAGTTTTTTATTTATTTATTTATTTATTTATTTTTGTCACCACTCACACCTGCACCACCAAATGCCCTGCACTAGGACTTCCCGACCGATGTGGGCTTGTCACGGGTCTTCCAAATACCTAGATAGCCACAGACTGGGAGAGATGTATAGAGATCGGAAGGATTAGACTTGGAGGAGAAAGAGAAGGAAGGGAAATCCCCCCATTTTTTTTTTTTTTTTTTTTTTTTTCTTTCGCTGGTGACATTAATTATGTGACGCATAGAGTTTAGATCTAAGATGTACACAATAATGTACAGGCAGCAATGAATAACATGAACCCGGGATCAATAAGAATTTAGGTACACCGGAGGGAGGAGGGTAGCGCTCCCCCCGCCTGTCTTGGTTTATTTCCCCCTTAGGACTGCACTCACTTAAGTGGTAATTCGAACGTGAGTGCCTATATTTTGTAATTTTGGTTTCCCCTTCACGGGGAAGAGGGAAGGACGGGAGGTTACTAAAGCCTCCTGTCTCAATATCAGAACTAATAGAGCTCTGGTAGGTGGAGGGGTTTTTCTTTTTCCTATTTTTTTTTTTTTTTTCCGTTTGTTTTAACCGACAGAAGGGGAGATGGAGGAGCTAAAGATTTTATCTATAAACGCCAAAGGGCTTAACATCCCTGAGAAACGTAGGATGCTCCTCCAAGATTTAAAACGATTACACTCTGATGTGGCATATGTCCAGGAAACCCATTTTAAGGAAGGTAAAGTACCATCTATGAAAAATAATCTTTTTCCCTTAGCTTATCACGCGTGCAATAAAATATCCAAATCTAAAGGGGTATCAATTTTGATATCCAGGAAAGTCCCATGGAAATTAAATGATATAAGATCAGATAAAGAAGGTAGATTTCTGTTTCTCAAAGGCATGATCGGCAGTAATAAAGTAACTATGGCTACGATATATGTTCCAAATTGCAACCAAGACCAATTTATATGTAATACCATTAACAAACTTATGGAATTTGCTGAAGGTAGGCTTCTCCTGGGGGGAGACTTCAACTTCTCAATTGACCCTAAATTAGACACATCGGCAGGCAGAACATCGATTACAAAGGATAGGCGTAAAAGGGTCTTACAAACACTTCATAAATACCAACTTACGGACGTATGGAGACTGTTTCATCCGGGTGAGAAGGATTACACTTTTTATTCCAACCCACACAAGGTGTATTCTCGTATCGATATGTTTATCATCCCGCATCAAATGCTATCAGAGATTAAAATAGTAGACATAGGAAATATTACATGGACTGACCATGCCCCAGTTACATTGACATGGACCATGACCAAACACTCCTCTCCTAAAAATAGACAGTGGCGACTGAATGAGAGCCTATTGGAGGACAAATTAGTAGTGGATGAGGTGATTAAAGAATTACAATACTACTTCCAATATAATATTACACCAGAAGTTGATGAAAGAATAATATGGGAAGCACATAAAACAGTAGTAAGGGGGATCCTCATAAAACATGGTTCTAGAATTAAAAAGGCCAGGGAAACAGAATTAACTAAATTAATGGGTAACATACAGGAACTAGAAATACAACACAAACAGAGACAAACAACAAAGGTGGAGAATGAGCTCCTCAATTTACGGAGACAAGTAACTAATCTTCTTCATTATAGGGCTAAGGCGGCAATGCAGTTAAGCCGGAAATACTATTACGAAACAGGGGATAAATGCGGACGCTCACTGGCTAGAGCTTTACAAGAACAACGGGTAAAATCTTATATACCATATTTAGTAGATAAAGAAGGAAGGAAGGTCTATAAACCCAATGAGATCGCCTCAACATTTCGGGAATTTTATAAATTATTATATAACTTACCCAGAGAGAGACCGGCACAACATAAAATAGAAGAATATATATCCTCATCAGGTATCCCTCAGCTAGCAGAACAAGTCCGAGAGGACTTGGAAGCTCCTATACGCATAGAGGAATTACAAGAAGCTATTAAATCTTCCAAACCAGGGAAATCCCCGGGCCCGGACGGGTTTTCCTTAAAATACTATCAGCTATTTTTTCCTCAACTAGGAAGGCAAATGATACGAACATTTAATACCCTGGGATACGAGGCGGCACTACCACCTGATACTTTGAAAGCACACATTACGGTGATTCCTAAAGAAGATAAAGATACATCAGTATGTGGTAGCTACCGCCCCATCTCCCTACTAAATGTAGATGTTAAATTATTTACAAAAATCCTCGCCATACGTATTCAACCACATTTAACCGACATGGTCCATCTGGACCAGGTGGGTTTTATACCAAATCGAGAAGCGAGAGATAACACTATCAAGGTTCTAAATCTCATCCACCTAGCAGATACTTCAAATACCCCTTCGGTGTTCCTGAGTACGGACGCCGAAAAGGCATTTGACCGGGTTAACTGGGCGTTTATGTTCTCGGTCTTAAGGTATGTAGGAATGGGAGAGAAGATGGTGGGATGGATTTCGAGTGTATACTCGGAGCCCAAAGCACAAATTAAAGCCAATGGCTGCTTATCAGAACCATTTTCCATCTCAAACGGAACCCGTCAAGGGTGCCCTCTGTCACCCCTTCTTTTTTCTCTCTCATTGGAACCATTCCTCTGTAAGATAAGGCAAAATCCAGACATCACAGGGATACAAAAAGGGGATTCACACTATAAGGTATCTGCTTACGCAGATGACCTTATATTTTCACTTACTAAACCAGGTATATCGCTACCGAATCTCATAAGAGAACTGGATCAATACGGTTCACTATCAAACTTAAAAATAAATATGTCCAAATCTGAAGCAATGGGAGTTTCAATGACGTCAACTCAAATTAAAACCCTAAAAGATAATTTCAATTTTAGATGGACAGGAACGGCCCTTAAATATTTAGGAACACTCATACCACCCAAATTAAAACAAACCTATGAACTGAATTTTCCCCCTTTGCTTAATAGAATACGGGTACTGCTCACCAAATGGCATCAAGGTAGTTTTTCTTGGTTTGGTAGATGTAATATAGTCAAAATGACAATCTTACCAAAATTTCTGTACCTCTTCCAAACCTTACCAATTCATATACCCCCTGAATTCCTTAAACAGATAAACGCATCATTAATTAAGTTTATTTGGGCCTATAAAAGACCTAGAATACAACGTCGACTTATGAATATGCCCAAACAGTATGGAGGGATGGCAGTACCTGACATGCAGAAATATTATCAGGCAACACATATGGGGAGACTAATAGATTGGTGTAGGCATACAGATTTTAAGTTATGGCCAAGGATTGAGCAATCACAAAGCAAGATACCATTACGGCGTGCGGTTTGGTGTTATGCAGATCTTACCCCCACCCTTAAAAAACATCCGACTATGGGACCTACACTACGAATATGTGCCCGATTGCGCCTGAATACCTCACTATTACCCTCTCACTCCCCTCTCTATCCTATCATAGGGAATCCCCGTTTCCCTCCAGGTCTACAAGATGGCCCATTTAGGAAATTATTAGAATCGCAGTGCTACCAAGCATCACATTTCGTACTGTAAAAAGGATGTTTGTTAAATTGGCCCAGCTGTGTCAAACACCTCTCTGCGCCCGAGTGGATGGTGTTATCTAACTGTTTCTGAGTGTATATATTGGGTATATAAATAAATGAATAAATATATACGTTAACAAGTGTGCAACTTTAAAATTAAGTGCACTGGTGGCAGCTGCTTTAAAAAGATACAGATATAAAAAAACAATATGGAAATAAGTAAACCCAGGTATAAAACCAAAACCTATTAAAATATTGTAGCAGCGCTCAATATCAGAGAATAAACGCTGATAAATAAAACATAAAACTCACGGATAAAAATCACGAATAAATTCATAAATATCTATGAGAGTGGGTGGCCAGAGTATAAAAATGTGGCAATAAAAGTGAGGTTAAAAATTGAGGTTAAAAATTGATATATAAATAAATAATGATATGGTACTAAAATTATTAATCAATCATCAATTTTAACAGTTCATCAACAGAGTCCAGAGTGGTTTCTAATCTGATGTGCGACAGTAGTTCATTTGTTAGATGTGCCAAAACTGATTAGTCCATCCACCAGAGAAAATTCCACCACGTGTTAGGGGGTTCCCCTTTTGGGGATGCACTCACCAGAGCTAGAAAAAATACGGGCACATAAAGTATCTTTCTCAGGTCACTGCTCCCTCTTCTGTTGGTACCCTCCAATTCTCCTCCACAGCCTCTGATTCACCAGCTCACCCAATGCAGGTAGGTCATGCGTGAAAAGAATTGTGCCACATAGCGTAATACTGCATAAAACTGTTTATTTTATTTAAATTCACCCTCCCTTATATCACAAAAAATATATAGAAAAAACAACCCCTTTTGTACAAAATGCGTACCAGATGTACAGTAAGATTAGCATTCACTAACATCAGACTGGTGCCCTTTGGTCATAAATGCGTACCTGGGCGGTGGAACGCAAGGTGGAGCGCACGCTGGGTCACTTCCGGGTTCTCTGGTCTACGTCCCTAAGGGACGTAGACCAGAGAACCCGGAAGTGACCCAGCGTGCGCTCCACCTTGCGTTCCACCGCCCAGGATACCCACAGGACGTCGTTTCCAGTGCTCCACGAGCGGAAACCGACAGAGAGGACCCGGAAAAGGAACCAGGCATAGTGCAACGCTTTACATTTATCCTTACCATGACTATGCTTTTACACCTTTAACATCTGGTACGCATTTATGACCAAAGGGCACCAGTCTGATGTTAGTGAATGCTAATCTTACTGTACATCTGGTACGCATTTTGTACAAAAGGGGTTGTTTTTTCTATATATTTTTTGTGATATAAGGGAGGGTGAATTTAAATAAAATAAACAGTTTTATGCAGTATTACGCTATGTGGCACAATTCTTTTCACGCATGACCTACCTGCATTGGGTGAGCTGGTGAATCAGAGGCTGTGGAGGAGAATTGGAGGGTACCAACAGAAGAGGGAGCAGTGACCTGAGAAAGATACTTTATGTGCCCGTATTTTTTCTAGCTCTGGTGAGTGCATCCCCAAAAGGGGAACCCCCTAACACGTGGTGGAATTTTCTCTGGTGGATGGACTAATCAGTTTTGGCACATCTAACAAATGAACTACTGTCGCACATCAGATTAGAAACCACTCTGGACTCTGTTGATGAACTGTTAAAATTGATGATTGATTAATAATTTTAGTACCATATCATTATTTATTTATATATCAATTTTTAACCTCAATTTTTAACCTCACTTTTATTGCCACATTTTTATACTCTGGCCACCCACTCTCATAGATATTTATGAATTTATTCGTGATTTTTATCCGTGAGTTTTATGTTTTATTTATCAGCGTTTATTCTCTGATATTGAGCGCTGCTACAATATTTTAATAGGTTTTGGTTTTATACCTGGGTTTACTTATTTCCATATTGTTTTTTTATATCACATTTCGTACGATCGGGAATATGGCCATCAATCCCGGAGTTGACATCATCAAGTAACCGGTTCGACCTCGATTTTTGGAGTGGAGCACAACTCAAAATTTTTTCAATACATTACCACTCCCGGACAGGTATCAAAGACCACTGACGCCATTAGAGCAAATATGCGAGGATAATGGTCCCTATCCCCATGTACTTTCACAAATGTACGCATTATTGATTAAACCCACTGACAGGTATACTCCGCAGTTTATACGGAAATGGGAGGGAGAATTAGAGAGGACTCTGCAACCAACACAACAGAGACGGATTATACGTATGGTTTTTAAATCATCAATCTCCACCAGGGCTCAGGAAACTAACTTTAAACTTCTGACGAGATGGTATCGTACACCCTCAATCCTTCATAAATATTATCCCTCGATCTCAGATAAATGTTGGAGATGTCTAGAAGAGAGAGGGACGTTACTTCATATTTTCTGGTCTTGCCCAAAGTTAGACCACTTCTGGAGGGAGATACAGCGAATATCTCAGAAGTTTACAGATTATATTCTTCCTGAAGACCCAGCATTATTCTTATTACATGACTCAAACATACCAGAAAAAATATATAATAATTTAATATTGCGCCATTTCTTTAATGCTGCTCGATCATGTATAGCCCGGCAGTGGAGAGATACAAGACCTCCCTGTGTCTCGCTTTGGTTTACAAGAGTGGAAGAAGTAAACAGGATGGAGGACTTAATACTTTCGGCGCAAAATCGGCACGAGATATACTCTAAAACATGGGCTAAGTGGAATATATTCAAACTCTCAGACGAAGGAAAGGCCATAGCTACCTTTAAGACAACCTACTGAGGAGTCTACAATCCCCTTCTGTCGGTTATATTTATTTATATTTATTTTCATTTTTAATTAATATCCATAGTTGGTAAACTATAAGGGTTTTTTTTTTTTTTTATTTTTTTTTTTATTTATTTATTTATTTATTTTCTCTTCTCTGTATAAGAACACTGGGTTGGGGGTTTCCCCCCCTTTTTTTTTTTTTTTTTTTTGTTGTTTTTGATGTTGTTTTTTTTTTTGTTTTAGGGTACTGAGAAAATAATATTATCCCTAGATTTATGGTGAAGTGGGTCAATCAATTCAGAATGTAGAAATTCAAATGTAAAGAATAAGAACTAAAAGCATCAAATATGGATCTCTAAATATAAATGACTCTGACGGTTAAAATTACATATTTATATGTGTTTAAGAGCCTATGTCCACTTTACTTATGTATAGACTCAAATGAATGTGATGTTATGTATAATGGGATGATATGAATAAATAAAGAATTTGAAAAAAAAAAATCCTAGGGAAAGGGACTACACATTTTTCTCAGCCCCCCACAAAATCGGTACTCGAGGCTGGACTACCTCTTAATCCGCCAATCTGACCTGACATATCTTGCGGACACGACCATTGAAAGTATGGCCCTTTCCGACCATCACCCGATTACCCTAACTTTGCGATTTCAACAAAAAGGTGAGTCCACTAAGACGTTGAGACTAGATGCCTCTACCTTAGCGGACCCTGGAGATCTTGCTATTATCAGACAGGCCCTTACCGATTATTTTCACCTGAACGACACACTTGTGCGCCTCCCGTTGAACCATGGGAGACATCCCATGGTTCAACGGGAGGCGCACAAGTGTGTCATACGTGGACACCTACTTGCTATAGCTGCTAGGAAAAAGAAAATGCACCAAGCGTTGATTGTCTCTCTCTCTCAGACAATAGCTAAGCTGGAAGCCCAGCACAAACTCTCTCAGGCTATTCAAGTAGCTCAGGAACTAGCAGACACGCGGGCTCAGTTAGTGGAGGAACTGTACAAGAAAGCACACAGGGGACTGGTTCTATCACATAAGCTGTTCTACGAACAGGGCAATAAGCCAGGTAAGCTACTAGCCAGACTGACACAGAAACGCACACAGACTCACACAGTGCACCATGTGACTGACTCGAACAATTTACTCCAAAAGCGAGGAAATTGCACAACAATTTTGTCGTTTTTACAGTGAACTCTACAATCTCAAAAGGTGCAACTCAGAACCAAGACCCTGGAAGCACGGAGTCGCGTGCGCGGTTGATTAGGGACTTCCTTAACAAATATAGCCCGAACGCCCTCTCGGAGGCTGACAGAAACGAGCTAGAAGCCTCTTTGACCTCCGAAGAGTGGACAGAAGCACTAAAAAGCTACAAAACCTGGCAAATGTCCGGGACCAGATGGCTTTTACTATAAAAGTTTTGCGGACCTTTTAGCCCCTCACTTCCTTAGGGCCTTTAATAAACTAGCCACATCATCTTGCCCTTCAAAGACTTTACGAGAAGCTTACATTTCTGTAATCCACAAAGAAAACAAAGACCCGACTAATGTGGCCAATTATCGGCCAATTTCGCTCTTAAACATGGATATCAAACTCTTCTCTAAAATCTTAGCCAACCGACTTGCTCCCCACATACCAAGCTGGATAGGCTTAGATCAGGTGGGTTTTGTCCCTGGCAGAGAGGCCAGGGACAACACCATCAAAGCCCTGAATCTACACCACTGGCTCACCTCCTCACAACAAGAGGGTTTTTTTTCTGGCAATGGACGCAGAGAAGGCGTTCGATAGAGTGGCCTGGGACTACATGGAGGAAACACTAAATACTCTGGGACTAGGGAACAGGATGCGTGCATTTATAGGCTCCCTCTGTGTGAATCCTGGAGCTAGAGTGCAGGTCAACGGCCACCTATCGAACGCCTTCCCTATCTATAATGGCACTAGGCAGGGGTGTCCTCTCTCACCCATACTCTACATTTTGACCTTAGAACCCTTGCTTCGGTGCATTAGGGAGAATCCAAACATAAAAAGGCATTACGGTTCACCAAAAGGAATACAAGATTGCGGCTTTTGCGGACGACATCTTGTTCTTCCTATCCTCACCACTGACATCCCTGCCTAACCTTATGCCAATCTTAGACACCTTCCAACATATCTCAAATCTGAAAATCAACCTCGCTAAATCGTATGCCCTAAACATTTCCCTACCAAATAGCCTAGTGAGTCAATGCCAGGCAAACTTCCCGTTTAAATGGAAGACAGAGGCCATCACTTACTTAGGCATTAAACTACCCACTGACCTCCGAACGCTGTATGCTACGAACTTCCTAGCAGAACTAAAACATATTACAACAGGACTTGCTGAGGTGGAATGTGCCAACTCTCTCGTGGTTTGGACGGGCTGCAGTCCTTAAGATGACGGTCCTGCCTCGCTTGCTATACAAAATGCAGACCATCCCGATACACTTGCCCCCCACCTTTTTCTCAACATATAGGAGAATGTGCAGGTCCCTTCTATGGGGTGCAAAATCCCCTCCTATCAGTTGGACAAAGCTAGTGCTACCAAAATCAAAGGGAGGAATTGGTCTCCCAGACATACAGTGCTATCATTGGGCTGTCCACATGACCAGGGTAGTGGAGTGGAATGTCCATGACCGGTGCAAAAGCTGGGTGAATCTTGAAAAACGAATGACGGGTTCCGAACTGGGCTCGATGCCTTGGGTCTCCAAGCAATCTACACCACCCAAAATACACACGCACCCTTTAGTAGACGCAACCCTTCAGGCCTGTGAGAAGGCGTGCAAGACTCATGCAATGTCAGCAAAAGAATTGCCCGATCACCCCCATTAGAGGCAACCCAGACTTCCCCCCGGGTCTACCAAAATCCTATCTGATAAAGGAATTGCCCTACACGCAGATACAGGCTAAACACTTCTTTCGCAGAGGCAAGTTTCTAAGGATACAAGATCTAGCAGCATTGTCCAACACCAAATCCTTCCCCTCTTGGTCTTATCTACAACACAAACATTTCCTAGACGTGCCAACTAAAATACCCAAATTCACGAGTCCCCCCACAGTATTTGAATCTCTATGCTCAAGCTCATCACCTCAAAGTCACGGGATATCGGCCTTATACGCCTCCATGTTCGGAGAACCGTACTCCACCCTAAGTTCAGACCATGCGTTTTGGGAATCGGCTTTAGACAGGGAAATAAGTGAGGCTGAATGGGATCGGATCCACTTATACATACATACATACATACATACATACATACAGGATCTCTTAACGTCCATACACAGGACAATGGGTATAAACTCAAAACAAGATGGTACAAAGACCCCACAGGTACTCCATAGGATTTTCCCAACAGTGCCTGACCAATGTTGGAGATGTAAAACAGAGGTGGGTACCCTCCTTCATGTCTGGTGGTCCTGCCCTCTGATCCAGCCTTACTGGCATAAAATACATGAAGTGACTACAGCAATTTCATCTCTTCCGTTGGAATTCACTCCAGGACAATACTTATTACACTTATCCCAGATTTCACAAAAAAAATATCGCAAGTCAATTGCTATGCACCTAATAAACGCTGCTAGGCTCTGTATACCGGTACATTGGAGGTCCACACAACCGCCTTCGTTAAAAGAGTGGGCCCTTCGGGTGGACCGCATAGCTATGATGGAGGAACTAATCCTCGCTGCACAAGACAAAATTACTAACTTCTCAGTCATTTGGGAAGCATGGCTCACATACAAGAACTCTCAGTCCTATCAGGATCTATTGCAATAAACTTGAAAATCCATTATACCCAAACAAAGCTATTGTGGCTGGTTCTGTCCGGGGATCCGGACTGCCCAATGGACAAAACAGGTGGACGGTAGACGGAGAGGGTAGCAGGTGAGTTTCCACCCCCTCTTCACATACTTTCCCCCCCCAACCTCTCTTTACCCCTCTCTCTCCACTTCCCCTACTTCATTTATTTTCTTCTTCCTAGCTACAATGCGAACCTTGTAACCGCTGGACGTGGTGCCTGGTTAGGGTAGCGATACCTGATACCAGGATGCACGCCCTTACCTACAGAAAAGGACAAGTGGGTAAAAGTCGAGTTAATGTTCCTATGCTCTAGTAGGTGGTTCCGGAACACTGATGGAATAGCTGGTAATCTTTTTTTTTTTTTTTTTTGAAAGGAGTCCTCATGCCCTGATAAATACTTACACCCTAGAGCATTGGCTAATTTCTTTTTCTTATGACGTAAATAAGAATGTATGGACTTTGTTTATGTACTGGATTATTACTATGTTCCAAATTTGTGAATTCTCGCTTTGGAAAACTTCTAATGGAACCTGTTACCCATTTTGTTACATTGTTACACAATAAAATCTTTATGGAAAAAATAAATAAAAAAAAAATAAAAATTCACACTAAGGGAGCCAGCTCATCTACATTACTCATGCGATCTTCCAGGGCCGCTATGCGATCATGCAGTTTCTGCATATCTTGCCTGACTAGGTTTATCTCCAATTTCATCCCCTTCAGATGTTTGAGCAGAATTGGAAGATCTAACTGCTGTGAATATATCTTAAGTGTAGGCTCTGTATCAGAGGAGTCATGGCCTCCTGGTTCAGTGTCTAATACTGCAGGGGCTGGGGTACTCACTGTGTCCCATTGCGACATGTCTGCAGAGTCCTCTGGCCAACACATCCTCATTCTGAGTAGTGAGGGGTTCAGAATCAGATGTGTCCACAGGTTGGGAACTGGCCTTAGCAGGATGATCCTTGCCGGGTGGCTTGGCAAACAGCCTAAGGGCCGCTTCCCTGGCCGAGCTGAGTGCACATCTTCAACCACATAGTCTGCAGCTGCCTGTGGCCAATGACCGATCGGGCAGACATTAGGGAGCATAACAAGCCAAAAAAAGAACCATCAGAACAGTCTCAGGAGCAGGAGATCATGGTTAGTGCGCGGATCGGTGGAGTGAGCACCACTCCATGAGCTGCAACCCACGCCCCCCCCCCCCCCCCCAGGGTCCGGCGATTTGAATATGTACAGGGATGCACAATTCATAAGACAAGTATGTTTTCTTAGATATCTTAGAAAGTTAAGCATCCAATCTTGGCGTCTTCTTCTTTAAAAAGGGAACCTTCTATTAAGATTGGATGGTAAAAAAAAAAAAATAAAAAAAAAGTATATTATCTCTCACGAAGACAGAGGCTTTAACCATGAAGCAGGTAGTTAAATGCTGCATGTTTTCCCTGTGCAGGTTTCCTCCAGACTCCAAAAGACATGCTAGTAGGTTAATTGGCTCCTGTCTAAATTGGTCCTTTAGATTGACTTTAGATTATAAGCTCCTTGAGGGCAGGGACTGATGTGAATACACACATACATACACACCCACCCACATATAAAAGTGCTGTGTAGATTGATGGCGCTAAATAATTACCTGTAATAGGTAAATAAAATAAACAAACAAGGTGCACTTCATCTTATGGAAAGAAGAGGACTCTTGTGGGTGCTTAGCTTCTGGGGCTTTGGTCTAAAATACACAAGGTGAAGCAGATCATTACACACCACCCTGGGAGCACTACACCCAGTCCTACCTTCACCATGAGCCCCACAACATACCTTGCCTTGTGCCCTCTCCAAAGAACAAAGCAACAGGAGAAAGCCACCGTCAACCAGATTGGTAGCAGCTGTAGAAGTGGCCTTGAACTTGAAGCTGCACGCAGATGTCAGGATTGAGATGTTGGCTGAAATAGGCGGGTTCACATGTGGTCGCACCTCAGCTCTGTTGCCACCTGAATGAATTCCTGGCTTGGCATCTGGTGCATGGCACCCTGCTTTAGGCCTCAAGCACATGTGCATATGGCGTTTAAAAAAAGTGTATAAGTGTAAACTCATTCTATTGGCTAAAATATTAATTTGCTGTAGCCACTAGAAGAAATGTATGTGAGCATTTACATAAAGTTAAGGTCATAGACACCTCTCCCAACGCAGCTTTGAGGCATTTTTTATGCCCCTGAGCTCCATGCACAAATACATGCATAAACGCCTATATGTGCATGGCCACAATAAATAACATGCAGCTGTGCTCGTGGACAAAAAAAAATAAATAAAAATAAACCCTATGTAGAATACATTAGGGTAGACTACAAAACCTAAAAAGGAAATAATATGGATCTGTGCTAACTATTCTACACCCTCAACGTTTTCAAGTGCTGTGTCAATATCAGATACAATAATCAAATGTTCAAAAACAATTACAGCACTTCCCTACCCAACCTATGTAGCATACCCTTAAAGTGGAAGTAAACCCCCCTATCGTTTTCAGCCAAGGAAGCGGCCATCTTTGCCTCTGTTTAATCTTCAACTGCCACAGTGCTGCACATGTGATCCGTTATGACACCAGCCATTGGATGGTTTGACTGTTTGGTTGAGAGCACAGCCAAAAGTGCAGTTAGCATTCCCGGCATGCCTTTTTTTTTAAACTGTTAAATCGATGGGTTTACTGCCGCTTTAAAACTGGATAGCAAGTATAAATAAATATAAATCACAATATAAAACATCCCCTAAAGCTAGCCATACATGGGTCCGTTTATTTTAATCTAGCCAGCAGGTTGAACGAAAAAAAAAAAAAATTAAATTAAAAAAAAAAAAAAGTCTGACCCAATCCCCATCTACACATTATACCACAAGTTGGTATTTGTGGGAAGGAGTGCATTAACCTGAAATGTGAACACTAGGGTATCATCCCTCTATAGTAGCAAAAGGACAATGGATATTTGGGACTTTAAAATATACCCCCCTGCTCACAACTAACATGTTCTTTAACATTTTCTAATATCATACAAATTGTCTAAAAAAGGTTTTATCTTTAATTTCATACAAAAGAAAAAAAAAAAAAAAAACACACACATATTGCCATCTGTGTACTACATTACAAAAATAAGCACATTCAATCTTCTGAGAAGGTCAGCGTGTTTCGGCTAAAAACTATTGCCCGTAGCTCCTTTGGACCGGCACAGTGTCCATCAAAAAAAAAAAAAATAAATAAATAAAAAAAAAAAACTCGATTCGAATCGTGAAACAAGTTTTTTTGGGGAGAAAATCCCCCAGCTCTATGTTTCAGTACAGTTCTGTGCACAAAAAAAACGAAGTGCGTTTTACTTTTCAGGACCCACAGAATTTAATATAATTGAAATAAGTCACAAGTAGTTAAAAACAAATCCAAAATGGATGCAGTATAATATGCTCAAAGTTTATGGAAGGAGAGGATGAATACCCCTCAGGTGCATGTATAAAAAGACCAAATAAGCCAAAATCTACATGGATGTAAATGCAGTATTGTCTTAGATCAGGTATGGAGTCCAAGTAGGTTAGCGTGCAAATTCTAAGATTGAAGAGCTCAGCAGGCCTCAAGTGCAAAAGATGAAAAAAATAAAAATAAATTAAGCTTGGGTCAGCAATAGTTTCATATCCTAATGGGACCCCATTGATTAAAGCAGGTAGATATAGCTCACAATTAGATGAGGGAGATGACATATATACAAGGATATGCCAAACAGAACCTTGTGTGAGAATCAAAAAAGGCAGGAGTGTCTCACCCCTCCTTACAGGGTAGAAGCTGCAACTTATACAGGTAGCAATATGCATTTTTATAATGTATGAAATAAAAGACAAAACATTTTTAGACAATTTGTAGGATATTAGAAAATTTATTTTTTGTGTTAAGCCCCATACACACGGTCGGACTTTTTCATCAATTTGGTCCGATCGGACAAGGTTGTTGAAAAATCAGACCGTGTGTATGCACCATCGGACAGTGTTCGTCGGTTTGTCCGTCGGACAAAGTCTTATCTCCTGCTGGAAAGATTTCCCGTCAACCCGGTCCGATCACACCAAATCCGATCGTGTGTACGGTTGTCCGACCGGACAAAGTGCTACGCATGCTCAGATCACATTACAAGACCAAAGCTATTGGCTACTAGCCTCTACGTAGTCCCGTCGTAGGCAACAAACGTCACCACGTTCAGAATGATCGGATTTTCCGACAACTTTGTCCGATCGTGTGTACGCAAAACCAACATCAGACAAAGTATGACGGACATGGTCCGACGGACCTGGTCCACGGATTGTCCGCGCGTGTGTATGGGGCTTTAGTTGTGAGCACGGGGTATATATAAAGTCCCAAATATCCATTGTCCTTTTGCCATCTACACATTATATGTTGGTGGAGGCATCCACCCTACTGTGTCCTTGTATTTGGACAGCAGAACTCTTACCCGGCAGAATACACTTCTCAGCGCTAAAATCGGCATGCTCAATTTCTTTGAAAACATTTTTCAGCACACTGTGCTTAAAAGGTCGCCTACCCCTGCGCTAAATTAATAAGCAGGTCTCAATGTTTAAGACTAGGTTCACACTGTAGCGGGTCCCATGTGCCACGTTTGCACAGGCACAGCAGACCATTCATTTGAATGATAGAAAAATAATCTGAATACAGAACATAAAAAAAATTTAAGAAAACAAAAATAAGTGAAACGCTATAACGTTTATGCAAACCAAAGAGGGGATATATTTAGGGCATTTCTTTATTTTTTTACTAGTAATGGCGGTGATCTGTGACAACATTGCGGCAGACAGATCGGACACTTTTGACACTTTTTTTGGGACCATTGATATTCATACAGCGATCAGAGCTAAAAATAGCCACTGATTACTGTAAAAAATGTCAATGGCAGGGAAAAGGGGTCGATCAAGGGGTTAAGTGTGTTCCCTGGGAGTGTTTCTAAATGTATGAGGCTGGGCTCACTGGGAGGAGGAGAAAGATCGCTGTTCCTAATCACTAGGAACAGCAGATCTCTCTCTAACTTCCCTGTCAGAACAGATCCCCATTCTGGCTCTCGTTACCCTGATCACCGGTGGACATTGCAGCTGCCGGACACGCGCATCAGGTCCCCCGACGTAAAGCGGGCACACGCCTGCTATGGCTCCTTACAGGAGCCGATGTACACCTACGGCGATTTTTGGGATTGTGTCTACCTGCCGTTATATAACTACGGCGGCTGGTCGACAAGTGGTTAAACAAACATGTCATACTTCCCTGTTCTGTGCAGTGGTTTTGCACAAAGCAGCCGTGATCGTTCTCTTTTCAGGTCACTCAACGGTGCTCCCTGGCGTCTCCCTCCTGCCTAGTGTACCCAGATCAAGCAGCTTGCTATGGGGGCACCAAAGCAGGCTGACTCACTAGCCGTTGCTCTGCATGTCCTTTCAAACAGAGATGCAGCTTGGCCCCCTACCTCTCTCTCCTCATTGGCTCACTGGCTGCGATTGCCGAGGCTTTCATGCATATTGCTGGATCGCGATGGGGCTTAAGCATTAGGGAATACTGCGGGCTGCCGCACAGAGAAAGTTTTCCAACTTCATGCATAGAATCCCCCCCCCCCCCCCCCCCCCCTTTTCTTTTGGAATACTAACTGGATCACCAGGTAAACAACAAAAAAAAAAAAGCCTGGTAAGCTACAATGTATTACATTTTTTGTTTTTAATACCATTTTCAATATTTTTTTTACATTTTTATTTATTTCATTTTCTTTACAATCCTGTAGTGTGGAGGTGGGGGATGTGGGTAAATGACATGGAAGACTTTGTATTACGTGAATCTATAATTTATCAAAAGTGAAGCTGCCAGAATCTGGAGCAGCTGTGCCTGGCAACTAATCAGCTTTATGTTTAATATTTAAAGGAATTTCAGGTGGCTGAGGCAGCAGGGACATGCCATTCTTGCCTAGGTGAGAACGATGGCAGCGGTGGGAGAAGGACTAGGCATAAAGTTTAATGTGGTGTGAAAGGTAATTTTTTTTTCTAAATAAACATTTCTATACTTACCTACTCTGTGGAATGAAATTGCAGAGACCATTCCCTAACCTCCTCTACACAGGTCCCCTGCCGGTGTTCTGCCAAAAACTGTCACCCCATTGGATAGTGTCCGCCTCGTACTGCGCAGGCACTGCGCTTGCGGAGCACAGGGAGTCTCCGAAGATGAACGGTGCCTGGGCACTTGCTAGTACCTTCTGCCCTGAGTCCAGGTTCAAGCCCCACCATGCAAGTGGACATACGGTAGATGATGTAAAACAACACTTAGTAACAGGGCCCCTCGCGGGCTCGCCTCGCAATTTTTTTATTCTAAGTGTACATTGACACAGACCACGGGATGTGGCCCCACCCACTTGTTAAAGGTTAAAAAAAAAAAAAAAAGTTAAGGATTTAGAACCACTTTTAAAAAGAATAATAATAAAAAAGGGGGGGGGTGATAATTATTGCAGAGGGTGGGGGGAGCGGACAGTGTACAGAGCCTTAGATAATCTGAGGGGTAAAACTTCCCTTTATAAGCCTACAGTTTTTTTATTTATTTATTTTTTTATAAGTGCTGTTTTAGTTCACTGCAGCAAGCCCTATAACATGCACTATAAAAGGAATTCATAACAAGATTTTGCTTCAGCTGGTCAAATTTTTACAAGCGATTTACAAGGGATTAATGGTTGTTTGCACCACCAAATTACATACAGCTTTGTATATACTTGCGTCATGTGATTTTTCTACCATCACTATAATAGTAAGACAACTACTGTTTTACTGTATTCTTACCAGGCAAATGTCTACATTTCTTACCTGTATTTTCTCCGGACGCTGCTATTTCTATTACGATTGCGGGACCTTCTCCTTTCCGTGCGCTGCCAACTGCTGGAACGGTATTGATCTCGTTCTCTGCTATAGGATCGAACCTTTTTTTTTTGCTTCTTCTTGGACCTATAATCAGAACTATCAGAGCTACCAGACCGACCTAGGCTCCGACTCTTACGTGGAGGCGAGAACGAACCTGACTGCATGTTTAGGTTATACTCTGGATATTCTTTTTGCGTCTAATAGAACACAAAGCAGGATTAAAAAATCGTAGTTAGGAGCACTGTTCCTATACCGATAAATCGACGTTAGTGCAACAACATAGCCAAACACCTAAAGGGCGATATAACCCTACAACTTCCTGTGTAGGCGCGTCTTGCTTACGTCAAGCCGGTGCGAAGTGACATGCCCCACCACGTGGTCACGCCTTTAGTAGCTTCTAGTTTTCATTTGCTAGGGATATGTGGAAGTGAACAGAGTACGTAGGTCTGCGACTACGTTGCAATAACTTACTGGAGCAAGCGGGTATAGGGTGTTAGACATTAGGGCGTACAATTTTTTTTGAATAACCCGTATCCCGACGTCAACCAGCACTAATCTGAGGTAAAATCAGCCTTGTAAACACAGATTTTCGCGCCCTTTCAACGTCTTACTCGATCGGCGCGTGTTATTGGAAGGAATTTCTCGATGGTATGATGGCAGCGGAGGAAGAGGCAGTTGTGCTAGATACCGCTGTAAGACATGCAGACTCTTCTGAAGTTGATCTTACTGACAGGCATGCGGGTGATAAAGCCGAATGTGCTCCTGCCCCGGTACTGAAGCTGGTGAAGTTGCCGTTGTCGCGGGTGAAAGCGTTAATGAAGTCTGACCCGGAGCTGTCGCTGGCTAGTCAGGAGTCGGTTTTCCTCATTAGTAAAGCTACGGTAAGCCTGGATCTGGTGTGAAAGCTAACGGTTTTAGGACGCATTTAACTGCTATATCTTAAAACCTGTGATCTAGGATAGTGAGTTTGTAATTTAGAACGAGAGCACAAAACTTGTGCATGTTCTATGTGGAAAGGGATCCTTGTGAGAAAAGCTTATGAATAAGGGCTTTCAGGGTGGAAAAAAAGTAACTTTTTCTGGAACATAAGGAATGACAGAATGGAATGCCCATAGAGAATAATGGGGAAAAAAAAACAATTAGTGAGAGAGTCTTTAGACATATCAAATGTATTTTTTGCAAACCTACTTTTAAATATCATTGGCCATGTTTATTATTGAGATTAGGTGGGATTATTATTGTTTTCTATGGTATGACAGAAGGGAATGTCCATAGAGTATAATGGTAAGTAAAATATAAACTCAATTGCAGGCAAATCTGAGAGACATAGTCATTTATCCTTTACCACAGCTGTTCCTCAAATAGAGTAGAAGATTGTAAGATTGAGATTATTTGGGATTACAGCTGTTTTCTTTGGAATGACAGATAAATAATAGAAAGGAATGCCCATAGAGTATAATGGGAAGGAAGATGTCACCTGGAGTCAGAACATATCAATCTTTAACAGACATACTCTATGTTCATTTTTTTCCCATTATTCTCTATGGGCATTCTTTAGTATTTTTTATGGTTTACCATCATATTAATGAGTTTTCTGGTCCAAAAAATTGGGTTCCTTTTTTAAAAACGCTTATACATGCAAACACGGCTAAACGTGGCGTTTTGCATCTGAAACGTGGAAAAGCAAAGTGTCTGAACCCATTTTTTTTTGTTTCTGGAAAAACAAGGTTAAACGCAACTGCATTAAAAAAAACAGGAAAAAACTAGACTGTGTACATGGACACATAGGATAACATTGCATGCCTTCAGGGGCAGTTGAAAAAAGTGTCCAACTGCCTCTGAACGCGCGTTTAACAGTGTCTCGTGTGCATGGGGCCTTAGACCCTTTGAAGACTTTGCTGCTGCCGCCAGGCCCCACTCAGATATCACATTGTGGTAACAAACTTTCCAGTTTTGTGATTCTGAAAGTGCGATGCACATCATTTCCACGTGTCCCACATATGACAGCCCCTTCGCTTCATGAGGCTCGATTCACACTAATGCGTTTTCTCTTTCGTTCATTGACAGACACAGCACTAATCTTGACCTTAGGGTTATATTGCCACCTTTAGGAGAGAACTAGGCAGAACACATAAATAACAAGTGCAGTACCGCCCAGGGGGCGGTTCTACTGGATATAACCCAGCAGCTCAGTTTTTTTTTTTTCTGCCTAATCTAGGAGAAGGGCGTGGGGACCAGTGGTCTTTGCCATTTTTTCTTCCTTGCGTCCTGTGATCTACAATGAACAGCCTAGGCTGGGTGACAGGCTGTATAATATACAGATAATATAGATCCTGGTAGTCTCCCCAGCCTGGCCATCGAGCGCTTGCAGACCTTAGCTCCGCGCTGGGTCGGCCGCGACAGGCCCGTTCTGGTCCGTGGTGAGCTATATTCTCCGGGGCACACATATGACCGGGCTACTGCTGTCTGAGTCAGTGTGCCGTGGCGGACAGCCACCCCGTACTGCACGGGAGATGGGTCTGTCTGTGGAGTGCATCCAGCAGTCCCTGCAGGAGGGGAAAGTATGGTTCCACCTGTTTAGGCAGATTGGAGCGACTAGGCACTCCCTGGGAGGTTGATGAAGGGGGTCTCTCCCTCCCTGCCTCTTCCCTCCTCTCCATTCTAAGGGGGCGCTGTGTGGCTGGGCATAGGGGGTGTGGAGCACGTACCTGGGGGGGGGGGGGGGGTCCTCCAGGTGGTCTTGGGGTCCTGGCAGGGGGTTGTGCTGTGCGTTCGATTGTTTATCTTTTCGTTTTAAAGTTGTTTGGTCCACTCGGTTTCCCGTCGTTTCTCACCTTTCTTTGCCGCCATGTGGGGCGAACGTTGGGCGCAGGAACTGTGGCCTTTTGACTTAGTTTGCCGCGTGCAGGGGTGAATGTTTGTTTGTCGCAGCCATTTTCCCATAGCCGCAGCTTTTTTCTTGTTGCCACGGGGGACGGCTTCTGTTAGTCTCTAGCGCTGGGCGGCTGTTTAAGCCAGGAACAGCGTGAAACTGACACAGATTACCCAGTGTTTGGAAGGGAGAGCGGACAGTGGCACAACAGCACAACTCCTGGGTCAGTGTGGTGAGTCCTGCAGGGGGGTGCCTCAGTCTGTGGCAGCTAGGAGGGTAGACAATTTTTTTGTTTCTTGCCTTAGGTCCCGGGTGACAGACGAGAGTGGGTCAGGCATGGTGTTGGATTCTGGTGCTTTTTCCCCATACACCCCTATGATACCAACTGTTTCCACTGCACCTGCGGTACCCATGGACGCTTTGTTGGTGGTCTAGGAATCATGTGTTGCCAGGGTGGAAGTGGCGTGCGGGCGCAAGATGGGCAAAAAACACCCCACACACACCCCCCTGTCTGACGGGGATAGCTCTGATTCCGACTCGGGCCCAGCTGTGGCAGGCGGCCCCTGTTCTGACACTTCAGAGGTCAAAGACCATGACCCGCCGGACAGTGAGGAGGAAGCCTCTGTGTCCGTTTTTATTGCAGGAAAGCGCTAGAGGGATATTGGATATCTGCAGATGTATTGGTCCCTTTTGGGTCCCACTGCTAAGGTGTTTCCCTACCTAACTTATTTTGATAAGTTTATTGGCAAGGAGTGGGAACGCCCGCAGCGTGCCTTTTCAGGGCACTTCTTCCCCAGACACCCCTATGATAGCAACCGGTTCCCCTGCACCTGTGGTGTGCATGGGCGCTCTGTCGGCGGTCCTGGAATCATTTGTTGCCAGGGTGGAAGCGAGGGGAATGGCGGTGCATTACTCTTGTGAGAAGGGATTCCTGAAAAATTGGACATCTATTCCGGTCGCTGTAACCCCCCCCCCCCCCCCCCCCGGTATCTAGCTCAAGGTGGCCACGATTCCGGTGGAAGGGTTCCCCCTTTTCAAGGACCCTGCCGACAGAAAGGCAGAGGCGGTTGCCCAGGCCATGTCTACGGTTGTGGGGTCAGTGCTTCGGCCGGTGTTGGCCACGGCTCCGGTGTCACAAACACTTAACGAATGTGCTAAGTTGTTGCACCGCGAGTTGGGGGAAGGAACAGGTTCCCCAGTCAGTGTGAAACTAGCAGACCAGTTGGAGCACTGCCTTAAGTATATCTGTGATGCGGCCCTGGATACGGCCCCCTTGCTTTCTAGGGCCTCGGTATCAGCAGTAGGCTGCGTCACCTGATTTGGCTCAAGTGTTGGTCTGCAGACCAGACATCTAAGAAAGTGCTGTCGGAGTTGCCCTTTTGAAATGGAGGTGGTTTGGCGCCTCGTTGGATGACATTATAAAAAGTCCCCGAGGTTCTTTTTGCTGTGGTAATTGTCCCAAATGCCCTTGGATTTTGGAAGGAACGTCCTTCATTCTCCCCAATGGAGAAATTTTCTATCCCACCCAGCACGCTAATTGTGGCACCAGAGGCGTGGTCTACCTGATGGTCTGTGCCTGCAAGGCCTTCTATGTAGGCAAGACCATCAGGGAGCTACGCCAAAGAATGGGGGACAATTTATATTACTCTACCAGTGGCAAACTCACCTCGGTGGGTCGCCACATTGGAATCCACCACTGCTATCAACCGGAAGTCGTCAAATTTCTAGTATTGGAAGTGGTTGCGGAGAATCCACAGGGGGGGTGACTGGGATAGAGAAATTCTGAGACGTGAATCCTTGTGGATAGAACGACTCGGCGCCTTCATCCCCCCTGGACTCAGTGAAGCGCATACGTACAAACATTTCTTTAAATGATCCCCCTATCTAGATATTTGCCTGCACCAAAAACTGCCCAACTCCCACCTGGTTGACCGGTTGCCCCAGTCTTACCACCGGTCTAAACTGGTTCTTGCATATTGGCTCAGGGTTGCTTTTTTGATTCACATATATATTTCTTGTTTGTTTTCTACAGATCCATTTTAAATTCAATGTGGTGAGAAATTAGAATATGCAATTTACATATATATTTATCTGTTTAATTGTCCTAATACTATTGTTACATTTGACCCGGCTGATCCTATTTTAGATGTAAATCAATAAGGGGTGTCCCCTTGCTTCTATTGTCTATGGAACAGCTGTGTCTAAATCCATGTCAATTGTACCTAAATATTGCTGTAATGCTGTTCAGGTAACTATTTTTCAGTCCAGCGCTCATCAATACTCTAAATCCCCCTTTGGACGGTCCATATTGAGGCACAAGGAGTTAATTCTCCTCGGGTGGACATGCGCCGCTCCAGCAGGCTGGTGTAGTGTCATATTTTGCTGCCTATCACACAATGCTACGGAAGAACACTCGCGCCGTGCGTTCCAAATGATTTTCGGCAATACAGTTCAGCGAAACCATCAGATAATGTCACGGAAGTGACATTACAGACAACACAAACACTGGGCTGTGCGTTCTAATACTTTCCTTGTTACCTAGTATCATTTTTTACCAACCATGCTGAGCTACCTGTGGTGTTAGGTTCTGCATTGCTGGGACTTGTAGTGCCTATCCTGAGCTACCTGTTTTGATAAATCCTGCAATGCTGGGGCTTGTAGTGCCTATAATCGATCCTGTAATGCTGGGACTTGTAGTGCCTATCCTGAGCTACCTGTGGTGATCGATCCTGCAAAGCTGGGACGAGAAATATTATGCTAGCGGGCGGGCGGAGAGGTGGTTAAACGTCAGGAACAACCCCGCCCACCACCCTAAAAAACGCGAATCGCGCATGCGCAAATCTTATGTATGTCCAGGGTCCAGAAAAATTATGGACTCAAGGGGGCGGGCGGACAGAGCGGAGCTTGGAGAGGGGGGCGGGACCCCGTATATAGCACTGAGTCCAAGTACAGTACATTGTTCTGCCATCAATTACGCTGCCACTGTGCCCATCAATTGCTGCCAGATTGTCAAGCCTCAGCTGTGCTTTCTGGGGTTATGCTGATCGCACATCCGTGCTGCTGGAGGGAGCCCAGACTACCATAAATGAGGGACCTGTATTTCATGGTAAGTGAAACCATCCCATATCCCACCCCATCTTCCCCTGAGGACAGGGACCCCCCTTGACCCCCCTTCTCCCCCCATGAGGACAGAGACCCCCCCCTCTCCCCCCCATGAGGACAGAGACCCCCCCCATGAGGACAGAGACCCCCCCCCTTCTCCCCCCCATGAGGACAGAGACCCCCCCCTTCTCCCCCCCATGAGGACAGAGACCCCCCCTTCTCCCCCCCATGAGGACAGAGACCCCCCCCTTCTCCCCCCCCCCCCCATGAGGACAGGGACCCCCCTTCTCCCCCCCATGAGGACAGAGACCCCCCCCTTCTCCCCCCCCCATGAGGACAGGGACCCCCCTTCTCCCCCCCCCATGAGGACAGGGACCCCCCTTCTCCCCCCCCCATGAGGACAGGGGCCCCCCTTCTCCCCCCCCATGAGGACAGGGACCCCCCTTCTCCCCCCCCATGAGGACAGGGACCCCCCTTCTCCCCCCCATGAGGACAGGGACCCCCCTTCTCCCCCCCATGAGGACAGGGACCCCCCTTCTTCCCCCCCCCCCCCGAGGACAGGGACCCCCGAGGACAGGGACCCCCCCTTCCCCCCCCCCCCCCGAGGACAGGGACCCCCCCTTCTCCCCCCCATGAGGACAGGGACCCCCCATGAGGACAGGGACCCCCCCTTCTCACCCCCCATGAGGACAGGGACCCCCCTTCTCCCCCCCCCCCCCCCGAGGACAGGGACCCCCCTTCTCCCCCCCCCCCAGACAGGGACCCCCCTTCTCCCCCCCCCCCTTCTCCCCCCCCGAGGACAGGGACCCCCCCCTTCCCCCCCCCCTCCGCCTCTCCTTCTCCCCTCTCTTCTCACCTTCCTCCCTCCCGCCTCCCCCCCCCCCTCCTCCCCTTCCGAGGACTCCTCTCTCTCTTCTCCTCTCCTAGGTCTTCTTCCTGCTCCCCTCCTCTCCTCTCTCACCGCTTTCTCCCCCCCCCTCCCGCCCTCCCGCTCCCCCCCCTCACCCCCCCCCCCCCCCCTCCTCTCCTTCTCCCCGAGGACAGGGACCCCCCTTCTCCCCCCCCCCCCGAGGACAGGGACCCCCCTTCTCCCCCCCCCCCCCTCCCTCTCTCCCCCCTTCTCCTCTCCCTCTTCGAGGACAGGGACCCCCCTTCCCCCCCCCCCGAGGACAGGGACCCCCCTTCCCCCCCCCCCCCCCCCCGAGGACAGGGAAACCCTTCTCTCCCCCCCCCCCCCCCCCGAGGACAGGGACCCCCCTTCTCCCCCCCCCCCCCCCCGAGGACAGGGAAACCCTTCTCTCCCCCCCCCCCCCCCCCCCCCCCCCCCCCCCCCGAGGACAGGGAAACCCTTCTCTCCCCCCCCCCCCCCCCCGAGGACAGGGAAACCCTTCTCTCCCCCCCCCTCCCCCGAGGACAGGGAAACCCTTCTCTCCCCCCAATCAGAGTCCACTGCATTCCCATTTACATCAGAGTACCCACTTTTATCAGGGTCTGCGGCATTGCCCTTTAGATCAGGGTTCCCCTTTACATCAGGGTTCGCAGAGTTCCCCTTGTAAGATTAGAAGGGATGGAGGCCCAGAGACATGTCCAGAGAACACAGGATACATGGGATAGATTATAAGGGATGGAGGCCCAGAGACATGTCCAGGGTACACAGAGGATACATGGGATAGATTAGAAGGGATGGAGGCCCAGAGACATGTCCAGAGAACACAGGATACATGGGATAGATTAGAAGGGATGGAGGCCCAGAGACATGTCCAGGGTACACAGAGGATACATGGGTTAGATTAGAAGGGATGGAGGCCTCCTCTGTTTTCCCTGGACATCCATGCCATGTAATCTATCCCATGTATCCTCTGTGTACTCTGGACATGTCTCTGGGCCCCCATCCCTTCTAATCTTACAGGGGGAACTCTGCGAACCCTGATGTAAAGGGGAACCCTGATCTAAAGGGCAATGCCGCAGACCCTGATGAAAGTGGGAACTCTGTAAATGGGAATTCAGTGGTCTCTGGTGACCAGGGCACCCCTTACTACAGCATTTTCCTTTACATCTGAGTTCCCTTACACTGTAAGGGGGAAGAATCCTGCAGACTCTGATATAAAGGGGAATGCCAGGAAATTTGATGTGTGTGGGGGGGACTCTGGTGAACAGAGACCACCTTCCACAGAGTGAATACAGTAAGGTAAGAAGGGGGGGTGTTACTGAGATGAGGGGAAACCTTTATATCAGTGCCCTCTTGCATAATTGTATTCACCCCCCCCCCCCCCCCCCCTCTCAGACTGGCCTGACGGCGCTGTCACTGACCTCCTCTCCGGTGCAGCGTGCAGGGCTCAGTTAGACGGCTCCAGGTTGGTGGTTCTGGTTTTTATTCTATAGTCTCTTCTCCACAGTCCATACACGTCTGACTCCTCCCGTAATCCCAATCCCGGCGGTGCTCTCACTCTTGATTCCTCTCCAGACTCCCCCTAAGAGACTGCAGACACGAGATAGTCAGAGATTGCAGACAGGATACAAGAGATGGTTAGAGGCTGCGGACAGGATACAGGAAGTGGTTAGAGGCTGCAGACATGGTACAAGAGGTGGTCGGAACATGTGCACAGGATACAGGAGGCAGTCAGAGGATGTGGAAATGGTACAGGTGGTGGTCTGAGTATGCAGACGTTGGTGGCAGCGTTTGCTGGGCGCAGTGAGGCGTTTGCTGGGCACAGTGGCAGCGTAATTGATGGCAGAACAATGTACTGTACTTGGACTCAGTGCTATGTACGGGGTGCCGCCCCCCTCTCCAAGCTCCGCTCTGTCCGCCCGCCCCCTTGAGTCCATAATTTTTCTGGACCCTGGACATACATAAGATTTGCACATGCGCGATTCGCGTTTTTTTAGGGTGGTGGGCGGGGCTGTTCCTGACGTTTAACCACCTCTCCGCCCGCCCGCTCAATAGCATAATATTTCTCGTCCCAGCATTGCAGGATCAATCACTGCAGGTAGCTCAGGATAGGCACTGCAAGTCCCAGCATTGCAGGATCGATTATAGGCTCTACAAGTCCCAGCATTGCAGGATCTATCAAAACAGGTAGCTCAGGATAGGCACTACAAGTCCCAGCAATGCAGAACCTAACACCACAGGTAGCTCAGCATGGTTGGTAAAAAATGATACTAGGTAACAAGGTTAGTATTAGTGTTGGAACGCACAGCCCAGTGTTTGTGTTGTCTGTAATGTCACTTCCGTGACATTATCTGATGGTTTTGCTGAACTGTATTGCCGAAAATCATGTGGAACGCACGGCGCGAGTGTTTGGAACGCTTCGCGCATGCGCAGTACAAAATTTCTGGCCGCAACGTCACTTCCGTAGCATTGTGTGATAGGCAGAAAAATATGACACTACACCGGGTCTCTCTCCCTCTGCATAGGGAGATATCTTTCTCCTGCTTCCGCGGTCTATGGTTACCATGGCGACCGTGGTCATTGCGCGCACAGTGGGAGCGGTGGACCCGGCGACGTCACTGGTCGGCGCCCGCCAACCTTTGATTTCACTTCCGGGTTGAAGGCATATAAGGCGCCCATTGGTCGCCTAATAGTGTGGTGGAACGCACCCGGGATTCGCCGCACAGCATTCATTTATAGGTAAGTGCTCTTGGCACACTCCAATGGCTAGCACCATTCATCTTTTGGCACCACTGGCAAGTGACCATATGAGGGTCACTGGACCTATATTCTTATGCTTACCCATGCTTCTTTTTTTATTACCATTAGGATCCTCCAGCTAATACCCCTCTGTCCAGCAAATATTTGCTGCTAGGCTTGGCTTTCCTGTGGAAGGATCTAACATTCTATCAGCCATTACCTCTTATGCTGTTATCCCGGGTGTTTTAAATGTTTATACCTATATGTACAAGGGTACGTATCTCCCTACTTATCTTTGGTAAACCATTCAATATGTCGGGCACCTGTCACACACACCCCTTCACTCATTTTTTCCTCCTAAGGGCACATCATTGCCACTTACACACTGTTTGCTCTCCTGTCCAGTTCCCCCCTTCCCTTTTTTCTGTTTCCTAACCCCCCCCCCCCCCCCCTATTACCTTTTACTGTCCCTTCTTCTCCACATTGTATTATCCTTCTTTTCCCTTTACCTTTCCCCATTGTTTTCCTCCCTTTTCCCTTATACTTACCCCACCTCACACATACTTTTATCTTTCTTTATCTTTTCCATGCCTCTCCCTTATCTCCCCTACCCCTTCTCTCTTCACTTTCCTATGCCTTTTATTTTTATCCCCTCCGTACTTGCCATTCCAATCCTTGTCCTGCTTCCTCTGTTCCTCCCTTCTTGTTGGTGTTCCATTCCCCCACTCCCTTTTCCATTCTTTTGTTTTTCGTCTTTTCCCCTTCTTCCTTTGTTCAATCCTTTTCCCTTTCCCCCGCCCTCTTCCCTGCCTTTCATTCCCAATTCTTATTCCCTATCTGTTCTTTTTAAATGTTTCTCCTCTCCCTTCCCTGGTGCTATATCCCATGGTTTCCCTCCACTTCCAAGCCCTCCCTTCTTTTCTGATGCAATATATTGAATTACACCAACATTGGTTAGATACGATAACACATTTTTATTCGTCCCTTGTTAACATTATCATTTCTAGTCTATTTCACACGTACTGCCTCCCGTGTATGCCCCGGGCAGGACACCCATCAACTTGGGTGCCCCAGTTGCCCCAAGGTTCTGTTTCCTTGTTGGGATTTATCTGTTGAGTTGAGACTGTCTAAAATTAAAATCTACTCCAGCCATTAATCAATGCTATTAGTCTACTGTTTCTATGTATGTAACTAAATATATTTTTGTTCTAGATCCTCTGATACCTCCTGAGGAAGCGACCCTGTCGCAAAACTAGTTAAGGATACCTTTTCTGCATCTGTACTTGCACCCTCAACAATGGGGGTGTAGACCCTTGTTAATCTATTTCTGTGTGTATTTGTACTACAGCAATACCACAAATTGTTTGCTCAATTTTTATGTATTTCTTTCAATAAATTATTCTCAATTTTACTATTTACGTTTATAATTCCTGGGTATCAAGATAGTCCACTTATTACAACAGGTGTTGCATGGTTTTATATTTGGAGTAATCCATGCCTATCCGACCTTTCCTTCAATTATAAAAATGTTGGGGGAAAGAGTATTTTGCTCCCACAGTCCAGAAAAGGTAAGGATCCACGCCGTAGGCAAGGGCTTCTCTTTTTCCACTCAGAAGCAGCTTTTTCATCCGCCTGGGTCAGCAGGTAAGTGTCCCTAGTCAGACAAGGTACCCGCTGAGGGACTAAAGCGTCCCTGGTATCGCAAGCCAAACAAGCTTGCGAACAAATCCGCTTCGGCATAAAGGTTCGCCCCCGCTCGGCGGGTCGCCTTTGGGAGTTTCAGACCGGTGGACTTCTCTATCCGACCAGTGGGTCTGCGAGCTGGTTTTGTCAGGCTACAAGATTGTGTGTGTGTGTGTGTGTGTGTGTGTGTGTGTGTGTGTGTGTGTGTTGTTGTTTTTTTTATTTATTTTTTTTTTTTTTATATATGTCCGCCAGACAGGGTTTTTTCCCTGCAACCTTCATCTCCTTCCGGCTCGTCGGATGGGGTGATAGTACCTGTACCAACGTAGGAAAGGTTTAAGGGATTCTACTCCAATCAATTTGTAATCCCAAAGAAGGAAGGGGTCCGTCCGGTCCTGGATCTCAAGGCCCTCGTTTTGTGAAGGTTTGGAAGTTTAGGATGGAATCCGTTCTGTGGTCCACTGCACACCAGAGGTTCCTGCGTTTTGCGGTCGGGGACAAGCACTAACAATTTGTAGCTCTTCCCTTTTTGGCCTAGCATCGGCACCAAGGGTCTTCACCAATGTGCTGGCTCTGATTCTGGCATTGCTGAGACAACGAGGGATTGCGATTTGTGGGTTACCTGGATGATCTCTTCCTGAGGCCGTCTTTTGCCTCAGAACTAAGGGAGGATGTGGCGATCACCATGCAGACTCTTCAGGAGTTTGGCTGGTCGTTGAATCTCCAGAAGTCGGTGTTGCTGCCGACCCAGTGCCTGGAGTACTTGGGGTTGATTCTGGACTCCCCAAGGGTGAGAGTCTTTCTTCCTACAAGCAAGCAGAAGCTCTTTAATCCGCGGTTACTGATGTCCCACAGGTGGTTGTCGCTGTGTTTTGCATGCAAGGTATGGGCCTCATGGTAGCCACTTTTGAGCCAGTACCGTATGCTCAATTCCACACTCGGGTTTTGCAGAAAGAGTTCCTGTCCAAATGGGACAAGTCTCCGACATCTCTGTATTTGTCAAATCTGGGTAAGCCAGCAAGCTGGTGGCTGAGGTCTCTGGCCCTTTTGGTCTGGGAAATCTTTACTTCATCTTCATTGGATGATGATCACGACGGACACCAGCCTGACCGGCTGGGGGGGGGGGGGATTTTGGGCATCCTGTCAGCCTAGGGTTGCTGGACGCGGGAAGAATTCCGTCTGGCGATCAGGCGCTGCCTCTCCAGATGGTCGCAGATGCTGCAGGGTCGTCCGGACAGGATCCAGTCGGTAAACAACTCCAAGGCAGTGGCGTATGTCAATCATCATGGAGGTACAAGGAGCTCAGCGGCGGCACTGGAGGTCTTCCACATTCTACAGTTGGCAGAGCGTCGCCTGCCGGCTCCGTCAGCCGGGTACGTTCCGGGTGTAGACAACTGGCAGGTGGACTACTTGGTCATCAGTTGCTGGACCAGGGGGAATGGTCACTGCATCCGGAAGTGTTTCGGCTCATTTGCCTAAGGTGGGGTACGCCGGATGTGGATCTCCTGGCCTCTCGGATCAACCGGAAGGTGCAGAGGTTTGTGGCCAGGGTCAATGGATCCCTGGGCAGATGCGTCAGACGTGTTGGTGGCCCCATGGGGGCATTATCGGCTAATTTTATGCCTTTCTCCATCGCAGGCTCCCCCCTCGTCGGTTGCGCAGAGTGGGGGCTGAGGGGATTCTGGTGATTCGGATGGCCCCAGACTGGCCTCAATGCCCCATGGTACCACCGACATGGTGCGTATATTCCTGGATGACTGCCGGTGCAGGAGGACCTTCTGTCCCAAGGTCTGATACTCCACCCTACTTTACCGTCGCTGGCTTTAACGGCGTGGCTGTTGAAAGCCAGGTGCTGAGGGACCGAGGGACTGTCGTCTTTGATTACCGCTATGCTAAGGGTGCAAAAGTCTTCGTCCCGGAAGATTTATCATCATACCTGGTAGGCCTAAATCTCCTGGTGTGAGGAGAGAGTGGCAGCCGCGTTCCTATTTTGTGTCCAAGATCCTGCTGTTTCTGCAGCAAGGAATGGCTCAGAAGCTTGCATGAAGTACCATTGTAAGGGGCAGATATCAGCTTTGGCTGTCCTTTTTTTTTTTTTTTTTTTTTTTCAGCGGCCATTGGCGATTCGCACATTGGTGAGTGTTTGTTCAGGTGGTTCGGCATGTGGCCTCTCCGGTACGCCCACCGCTGCCCCTGTTGGATCTGAATCTAGTGCTTTCGGTGCTTCAGAAACCACCATTTGATAACATTAAGGAGATCCCTTTATGGATGCTCTCCGGGAGTACTCTTTTTTTTCAGTGGCTATTACATCTGCAGGGCGGGTTTGCTGTGTGCACAGCTCTATTCTCTTCCAAAGGTCGTTTCAACCTTCCATTTAAACAAGGACATTGTGCTTCCGTCCTTATGCCCTCGGCCATTACACCAAGGATGTAACTTTACATTTGTTGAATGTGTTTCGGGCCCTGCGTGTGTATCTGTCTGCTGTGGCCCCTTTTCGGAGGTCGGATTCTGTGTCTCGGGGATGGTCTGAGGAAGGGCCTGGTGGTCTCGTCAACCACCATTTCTCTGTGGATCAGACAGATTGTGGTTCAGGCTTATGCCATAAGGGGGCGGGCACCTCCCTTTCCCGTCAGGGTGTGTTCTATCGGGGCAATTGGTGCTTTCTGGCATAAAACGTCTGTTTTCTCTGGGTGTAGGGGGGCTACTTGGGCATCCGTACACTCTTTCACCAAATTTTACAAGGTCGATGTGGACGCATCTTCAGTTGCAGGAGGTCATCTGAGGTTGCCACTATTCTGATGGGGAGTTTTGTGGTGGGTGGAGGTTTTTTATTTTTTTCTTCTGTTTCCACCCCTCGTTTTGACACTGCTTGGGGACTTCCCTAAGGTCAAGATTAAAGTGCTGTGTCCGTCAATTAACGAAAGAAAATAGGATTTTTGTACTCACCGTAATATCCTTTTCTCTGATGTTCATTGACAGATACAGCACCCTCCCCTCCTGTTTTACTGTGCTTGTTTTTTGTGTTCGGCCTAGTCCTCTCCTAAAGGTGCCGATATATAACCCTAAGGTCAAGATTAAAGTGCTGTGTCTGTCAATGAACATCAGAGAAAGTTATTTTACGGTGAGTACAAAAATCCTATTTTCTCTAGCCTTCTTCCAGGAAGGCACGCCTGAGAGATGACTGGTCCACCTGACAGGATACACAATGAACACATGAGGTTAAAAGGCCCCTCTTGATTCTTGATTGTGTTTCCCGGCACCAAAAAATTTTTTTGTTATTTTATTTTTTTTTTTTAAATTTTGTCAGACCTGAAGCTGATAGCGGATCCCCCGAGAGCTGGACGCCAAAGCTTGGGAGGGCTGCGGGTCCAGCCTGGGTTCAGTCCCTTCTCAGGGGGGGACCCCCAATGACCGGTGGTATCCCCGGTAAAGAGCCTCCTGGGCACAGTGGCGTTTCCCGAATCTCTTGTGGGTACATGCCTCCCCCCTTAACTTCCAACCAAAACGGGTATTTGGCAGATGAAGGAACCGGAGGGTCAGCAGGGGTCCAGGGCCGCTGGAGGAGGGTGTCGTTTTTCTGGTGTACAGCACCATTTAGAATGCTGGAGACGCTCCTAGGCAGGAGTGTACTTTGGTTGGGTGGAGCAAGATGGCGCCATTGCCATTTCCGGTTCTGGGTAGCAGCACTTCCGGTTCTGGTCCCCACCAAAATGGCGGATCCGGAGACACCAGAGGCCAAAAGTTACTACTTCTGGTGGCGGAACTTCAGCAAAATGACGCGGTGTCCTGACCATAAAAATCCGGTGGCGCCAGGTGGAGGTCCCACAGGCCACAGGCCACTCTCCAGCTGAACCAGCTGAGGTAATAAGGGAATGTGAGGAGGACATAACGGTGGCTGCATCCCAGGAGGGGACCATGAGTGGTGAGTCTTCCTCTGTTTAGCAGGGGGTGGGTCAGGAGGGGAGTCTTACCCTCACCCCTTGGGGGGACAGGAGAAGGAATACAGCCTGCTAAAGTGAGTGCTGTCTTGTCTTTTGTCTCCTTAGAGCCCAGTGGATCTGCTCAAGGGGTCCACAAAGCCAAAGGCAAAAAAGGCTCCCACTAGATCATGCAAAATCTTTGTTATAGATGCATAATGTAACTGTCAGGTAAGGAAACATCACAGGTTATGAGGGACTTCCTTGTGGTTCAGTCAGAGATGCTGACTACGCTTCAATCCCTGAAGACAGTTATTGCATCTAAAGAAGAGCCCAGCACTAGTGGTAGAGAAGCTCTGTCTCCTAGGGAGGGTACTTTATCTCTAGAAGGTACGTCTGACAGAGGTCAGATAGCTTGGCAGAGGCCTCCCTCTTCTATCACTTTGGGAATAGATGAGTTTGAGGACCCGGAGGAGTCAGAGGAGAGCTCTTTAGAGGGGGAAAACTCAGACTCTGAAGGCCAGCACAGTGACAGTCCCAGACTTGGACATCTCTTTCCTGTAGAGGACATGGGACAGTTATTGAGGGCAATCTATACCTCCGAGGACATCCCGGAGCCCCCAGTACAGGTATCGGCCTGGGATAAGATGTATTAAGGGATTAGGGAAACCTCAGTCCAGGGTTTTCCCAGTGCATCAGACCCTTAGGCTGGCTTCACACTGGGGCGGTGCCGGGCGGCGACGGTAAAGCAGCGCTATATTTAGCGCTGCTTTACCATCGTTTTACCCGCGGTATGCGGCCGCTAGCGGGGGGGTTTTAAACCCCCGCTAGCGGCCGCAAAAGGGTTAAAAACCTCCGCAAAGCGCCGCTGCAGCGGCGGTTTGCGGGCGGTATCCCCGCGGTTTCCCATTGATTTCAATGGGAAGGAGCGGTATAGGAGCGGTGAACACACCGCTCCTTCACCGCTCCAAAGATGCTGCTAGCAGGACTTTTGTTGCGGTCCTGCTAGCGCACCGCTCCAGTGTAAAAGCCCGCCGGCTTTCACACTGGAGTGAATGGGGCCGGTTTTTTCAGGCGGTATACAGGCGCTATTTTTAGCGCCGTACCGCCTGAAAACCGCCCCAGTGTGAAAGGGGCCTTAAGTAAATGATTCTGAGTGAGTGGAAGGAAAAGTTTTTCAACACCCCCAAATTGAATGCAGCCCTTTCCCAGGTCTCTAAAAAAATCAGATTTGTCCTTTTGAGGATTTGGGTAGTATTAAAGACCAAATGGATAGAAGGGCCGAGACGATTCTGCGCAGAGCATGGGATGCCAATGCGGCAGCCATGGCACCTGCTTTGGCATCTACCTGCGCAGCTAGAAATGTTAACACATGGAACCAACTAAGGAAGTTATGGAGTGGTTAGGACCACGGCTAAATCGGCAGCACTCCTGAACTCCGCAAGAAATTACTGCAGTTTTTCCTGGGAAGTGGGTTGAGCTGTGCTGTCCTGAAAGACCTAAAGGTTTTTTGGTATCAAGTGTGTAATAGGGTAGGGCTTCTGAATGCTATTTGAACTCAAACGTTAGTCTTCACGTCTGCTGCTGTTTGACTATCTACTATAGCTGCACGATTCTGGCTAAAATGAGAATCACAATTTTTTTTGCTTAGAAGATGGATCACGATTCTCGCGGCGTAACATCTTTCACATTAAAACAAAAAAAATTGTGCTAACTTTACTTTTTGTTTTTTTATTTTTTTTATTGAAGTATTTTTTTCCCAAAAATTGTATTTGAAAGGCCGCTGGGCAAATACAGTTTGACATAAAATATTACAGCAATTGCCATTTTATTCCCTAGGGTCTCTGCTAAGTGTGTGTGTGGGTTCCAGGTAATTTTCTAGCAAAAAATATTGATTTTAAAGCAGGGCTCCACTGCCTCTGACTTTTTTTTTTTTTTTATTTTTTTTTTTTAAAGTGACATGTCCTGTTTTGAGAAGGTTTCCCATTCGTTTTTTTTTTCTGGAAAAAACGCTTTATAAAGTTGTTATCCATCGGTTTCCTCTTGTCTGTGAGCATGTGAAGCCCACAGGCATTCTCTTCCGGGATCTAGTGACGTGTATCTCCCAGAATGTAACGCCCGTTCTAGGTAAGATCTTGCATATGCGCAGTAATCTTACCATAGGAGCGCTGTCAGCATCACTTGCGGCTTCGAAATCGCTGCACTGTCTCCTGGGAACAAGAGAAAAGGATCCCAGGAGACAGTGCGGCACTAAGGAAGTGACGTAATAGCCGCCACAACCCCGCCCCTTACCCGCAATCCCCAGAACCCGGAAATGCTGCATATCCAAAGAAAAAGGTACTGTTTTTTTTATTATTGTCCTCTTTCTAATATAATCTAGAGAGAACTAATAATTTGGAGATATTGATTGTAAATCGGGTGGAGCTCCGCTTTAACTTTAGAAAGAAGTGTCAGAAAAATATTTAGACTTTAAGTGGTTAAACGTCCTGCATTTACACGTGGTTGAAAGCTTGGCAGACTACCCAGATTATTTGTTTACACAAGAAGTTCTATCCTTTTTGCTCTAAGAAGTAAGCGTTAGGCCGCGTACACACGAAGGGACAATCCCGCGGGATTATCCTCTGGACTGAAGTCCAGCGGATAATCCCCTCGTGTGTGGGCGTCGGCGGACTTTTTGGCGCCAAAGTCCGGCGGACCAAAGTTTTAAGTTTGGTTTTAAAATTATCCGCTGGACTTGGCAGTCCGGCGGACAATCCCGCCGTTAGTAGGCAAGTCTGCGGGACTTTTGAAATGAACGGACTTGCTCATCGGCAAGTCCGTTCATTTAGCACGTGACTTCAGGTTACGTAGCTAGCGTAGGCAGTAAATGCCGCCGCGCTAGCTCCGTAAGCTGGCATGGATTTAAAGGGACTCCCCACGCCGAAAAAACGGCGATGGGGTTCCCCCCAAATCCATGTCAGACCCTCATCCGAGCACGCAGCCTGGCCAGCCAGGAAAGGGGTGGGGACGAACGAGCGCCCCCCCCCCCCCCCTGAGCCGTACCAGGCCGCGTGCCCTCAACATGGGGGGTGCCCTGGGGAAAGGGGGGCCGTGTGGCCCCCCCCCCCACCCCAGAGCACCTTGTCCCCATGTTGATGAGGACAAGGGCCTCTTCCCGACAACCCTGGCCGTTGGTTGTCGGGGTCTGCGGGCGGGGGCTTATCGGCATCTGGGAGCCCCCTTTAATAAGGGGGCCCCCCAGATACCGGCCCCCCACCCTATGTGAATGAGTATGGGGTACGATGTACCCCTACCCATTCACCTAAGGTGTAAAATGTAAAGTACAAAAACACACACACTTTTGAAAAAATATTTTATTGCACTGCTCCGGGGGTCTTCTTCGTCGTCGCCGCCGCCGTCGTCTGGGGGTCTCGATCCGCCTTCGGGGTCTTCCGGGGGTCTCTTCTGTTCTTGCGGCGGTCGTCGTCTTCCGCGCCGCCTTCTTCTTCTTGTCCTTCTTCCGATGTTGACCCGACGCTCTCTCTGCCCGGAATGCCTGTGCCGCGCTGCGCTGGGACTTGTATAGGGACATGGTCACATGCTCATGTCACATGGTGACCCCACCCCCTTGTGATGTCAGTCCCAGCATCCTCCGGGACTGTGACAACACAAGGGGGCGGGGTCACCATGTGACATGAGCATGTGACCCTGTCCCCATGTCCCTATATAAGTCCCAGCGCAGCGCGGCACAGGCATTCCGGGCAGAGAGAGCGTCGGGTCAACATCGGAAGAAGGACAAGAAGAAGAAGGCGGCGCGGAAGACGACGACCGCCGCAAGAACAGAAGAGACCCCCGGAAGATCCCCGAAGGCGGATCGAGACCCCCAGACGACGGCAGCGAAGAAGGTAGCCGGACTCCTCCGCTCGTGAAAGAGCTAGGTAAAAGAGCAGAAGAGAGCGGAGGAGTCCGGCAAGAAGACCCCCTAGACGGAAGAAGACCCCCGGAGCAGTGCAATAAAATATTTTTTCAAAAGTGTGTGTGTTTTTGTACTTTACCTTTTACACCTTAGGTGAATGGGTAGGGGTACATCGTACCCCATACTCATTCACATAGGGTGGGGGGGGCGGTTTCTGGGGGGCCCCCTTATTAAAGGGGGCTCCCAGATGCCGATAAGCCCCCGCCCGCAGACCCTGACAACCAACGGCCAGGGTTGTCGGGAAGAGGCCCTTGTCCTCATCAACATGGGGACAAGGTGCTTTGGGGTGGGGGGCCGCACGGCCCCCCTTTCCCCAGGGCACCCCCCATGTTGAGGGCACGCGGCCTGCCAGGCTGCGTGCTCGGATGAGGGTCTGACATGGATTTGGGGGGAACCCCCACGCCGTTTTTTTCGGCGTGGGGAGTCCCTTTAAATCCATGCCAGGTCACGGAGCTAGCGCGGCGGCATTTACTGCCTACGCTAGCTACGTAACCTGAAGTTACGTTCTAAATGAACGGACTGCTCCGTGTGTGGGCAAGTCCGTTCATTTTCAAAATTCCCGCGGACTTTTGGCCGGCGGAGAAGTCCGTGCGTGTGTGGGCAAGTCCACACGCTCGGAAAGTCCAGCGGACCCAGCTGGAAAGTCCGGCGGATTGTCCGCTGGACTAAGTCCGCCGGCAAAAGTCCGCACGTGTGTACGCGGCATTAGAATGTTTCAAGTCCTAAACTTGGCAGATTGCCTGTGATGCTTTCTTTTGACAGCTGAGTGAGAGTCCATTCACACAGGGGCAACACAACTTCCAGCATGACTTTGGGAGGCAACTTGGACACGAATTGAAGTTGCTTCAGTTAAGACAGGAGATCTGACTTGGAGGCAACTTCCATTGAAATCAATGGGTAGATGTCGGATTGAAGTAGTACAGGAACCTTTTCTGAAGTCGGAGCGACTTCAGTAGTGTGCATTAAGACGGCTCTCATTCACTTACATTGATTCATTTTGTTGCGCGACTTCAAGTCGGATCCAAAGTTGCCCCTGTGTGAACTGACTCTAAGCAGATAATCTCTCCACTTGTTTATATGAAAGAATCGCCTACTCTCAGCAGGGGAGATCGTCGGGGGGGGGGGGGGGGGGGGAGGAATCGAGATCACAATTTTTTTTTTTATTTTTTTTATTTAACAATCGTGCAGGTCTACTATCTAGGGATAATTGAATTGCTTATGATTTTGAGCAATTTACTCGTAAGTTTGAGATATTAGACAACTGTAAAGTAGCAAGCAGGTTGGGAATGGTGATGGGCAAGAACAGCAACATGGTTACATAGGTGAGGTCAAAAAAAGACACAAGACCATCCTATGTATGTGGTTGCATATCAGTATTACATTGCATACCCCCCTTTATGTTAGTCCTTCAGGTGCTTATCCAATCGTTTCTTGAAACTATCGATGCTTCCCGCTGAGACCACCGCCTGTGGAAGGGAATTCCACATCCTTGCCGCTCTTACAGTAAAGAACCCTCTACGTAGTTTAAGGTTCAGCCTCTATTCTAATTTTAATGAGTGGCCACGAGTCTTGTTAAACTACCTTCTGCAAAAGTTTTATCCCTTTTGTTGGGTCACCAGTATGGTATTTGTATATTGAAATCATATCCCCTCTCAAGTGTCTCTTCTCCAGAGAGAATGTTTAGTGCTTGCATCCTTTCCTCATAACTAATATCCTCCAGACCCTTTATTAGCTTTGTTGCCCTTCTCTGTACTCGCTCCATTTGCAGTACATCCTTCCTGAGGACTGGTGCCCAGAACTGGACAGCATACTCTAGGTGTGGCCGGACCAGAGCCTTGTAGAGCGGGAGAATTGTTTTATCTCTGTAATTAATCACCTTTTTAATGCATGCCAATATTCTGTTTGCTTTGTTAGCAGCAGCTTGGCATTGCATGCCATTGCTGGTCCTATCATCTACTAGGACCCCCAGGTCCTTTTCCATCCTAAATTCCCCCAGAGATTCTCCCCACCCCCTCCCCCACTGTATAAATTGCATTCACATTTTTGCCACCTAAATGCATTATTTAAAAATTTTCTACATTGAACCTCATTTGCCATGTAGTTGCCCACCCCATTAATTTGTTCAGATCTTTTTGCAAGGTTTCCACATCCTGCGGAGAAGTTATTGTCCTGCTTAGCTTGGTATCCTCCGCAAATACAGAGATTGACCTGTTTACCCCATCCTCCAGGTCGTTTATGAACAAATTGACCAGGATTGGTCCCAGCACAGAACCCTGGAGGACCCCCCACTACCCACCCCTGACCATTCCGAGTACTCCTCATTTATCACCATCCTCTGAACTCGCCCTTGTAGCCAGTTTTCAATCCATGTACTTACCCTATGGTCCATGACAACGGACCTTATTTTGTACAGTAAACATTTTATGGGGAACTGTGTGAAATGCTTTTGCAAAATCCATATACACCATGTCTACAGGTCTTCCTTTATCTAGATGGCAACTCGCCTCATCATAGAAGGTAAATAGATTGGTTTAGCAAGAATGATTCTTCTTGAATCCATGCTGAGTACTGCTAATGATACCGTTCTCATTACTAAAATCTTGTATATAGTCCCTTAGCCCCTCCAAGAGTTTACATACTATTGATGTTAGGCTAACTGGTCTGTAATTCCCAGGGATGTGTTTTGGGCCCTTGTTGAATATTGGTGCTACATTGGCTTTTCTCCAATCAGCTGGTACCATTTCAGTCCGTAAAAATTAGGAAGAATGGTCTGGCAATTACCTGACCGAGTTCCCTAACATTAAAATATTGTCCGCAAATAGTGCACTTATGTGCTCCTGTTCGCCACATTGAATTTGCTTGATATCAGGGTTGCTACTGTACATGTATTGATTGCCAAGGGCTCAAGTGCAAACATGAATAAGATAAAGGGCAGCCATATTGTGTGCCTCTGTTTGCTTAGACCTTGAAATGTATACCCTTTTACTGTTGGAGAGGCCTTGAGACGCATGTATTTCATTGAAGGTACACAAAAATGGTGTCAATGTCTCCACATCATTTTTGTAGTAATGCTCTGAAAACTCAAATGTACCTTGGATGGGTTGAGGCAGGGCTTGACAAATCCCAGGCATCCGGTCACCACGGCGGCTAGAAATTTTGCTTTTGTCAGCCCATTCCCAGGCGTGAGCAATTTCTATTGTGTGATGCCCCGGTCATACAGTTCCGGGCAGCTGGTTGCTGACTGTGCGATTGTCTTGTTCTGGGAGGGCGTCTATTGGTGTCCTCCCAGATCCCCGCCACCTGGGCTGATCATAGATCAAGGTAAAGGGCCAATCGCAGCGGCCTTTTACCATGTAATCAGCTGTGTCCAATCACAGCTGATCATATTGTAAACGGACTTGCTGTTTTTCCGCAGTATTTTCCTCACGTGCTGTCAGTGTGAGGAACGGAGAGACCTTATCGGCAATTCTGACCACCACATTTACACAAGTGCGACAGCACTAAAAGTTGAAAATTGGCCCGGGCAGGAAGCCAGTGAAAGTGATTAACACCTAAAAACAAAACCTCTATATGCTATGGCCAACTTCCAACAAATATTTATGCCCCAATTGAGGTCCCTTTGCCTAGCCCCAATGCTTTTTTCCCTATCTATTTTGGAAGAAATGTGCAGATCGATTTGCCCTTTCCTCAACATGCTCCCCACTCCGGAATGTCCTCTTTAATCCGGACATTCCGGATGGATTGTCGTATATACGCACACTTCCATGGACACGAGCAGGGGTTTTTCAGCTGCGACATCTAGTGCATTCGGCATCCCGTAAACGTTGTAACTTAGGTGAACTAAAGGAGAAACATGACCTCCCTGCATCTTTAGAATACTCATACTTGCATTTTAATCATTATTTTCTCTCCAACTTCACCTCTCTTACTTTAGAAAAACCTACAGCTTTTGAAATGTTATGTGCTGATGGCCCATATGAACCTAAATTAATCTCATCTATATATAAGATGCTACATGAAACTCCTCCCCTGACAGACTCAACACATAAATATATGAAGAAGTGGTCCCAAGCACTAAACCGCCCGATTTCGCTAATAGATTGGGATAAAATATGGGAGTCTACCTCAAAAATCTCACGATGTGTAACTCAAAAGTAAACTGCCATCAAGATATTATTCTTTTGGTATAGAACCCCAGACATACTCCATGCTCAAAACCTATCTGTCTCCAACCTGTGCTGGAGATGTAGATAGTCTGTAGGCACCCATCTCCATATTTTTGGGGATTGTTCTATTCTTGACTCCTATTGGTCCGAGGTTCACAAGCTATTAGACGCTACTCTCCAGCACAATACAAAGAACCCCTATTCACTTCCTCCTAGGCCTCCCCTTTCCAGGAATTCCCAAGTCGTTACAAAAACTTGGATCTTTCATACTGCTGGCAGCAAAAAGAGCCATTCCTAGGCAATGGCTATCCCCTCCCCCCCCCCCCCCCCCCCCACCTTCCTTCTTCTTACTATAATTAGAGAAATACGCAGAATGGAACATATGACCGCAAAGATTGACGATAACTTACCCCTATTTGATACGATTTGGAAGAATTGGGACGAATCGATATACCCCCTTGAATCCGTACCTACACCTCTCCTTAACTCCTATTAGTGTCAACCTCTGAACAACCTTTTATTTAATTTTCACATAGATATACTGTTACTGTACTTGACCTGTACGACTACCCTGACTTGCATTGATAATGGTCAATGTATGGATACCCTACTTAAATGACCCACTTATGGAAGCAGCTGATGATAGACCATACATTTACCGTTGCAGAATTCCACCTGTTTCTTATGTCAATTATTTTTGTTGTTCCACCTGAAGTTAAAATGCCATACTTTTTGTAAACTGTGATATGATGTCATGTATCTGTTATATTATAAATAAACAATTAAAAAAAAAAAAAAAAAAAAAAAACTTTTTTTTTTCCCCTCTCGTCGCATAACGGCACCTCTGTGTAAACTTATGTTGGAATTATCAAAACTGCTTGTGCATGTTCTTATAGGCTTAATTAAGAACAATTTATTAAGTATTGCAAGATGGCGATTATATCCTGTACACACCCAAGCGTTATCTTTCCTATAACTATATATGGTAATATTCTAAGATTTGCTGACGCAGACAATAAAGTTAAGTCCAATGAGCTGCCAGCATACGCCCAGAGACTTATGACTCCTGTAACTTCCTCTTTTTACTACTATTAAAAGCTAAGTCTGTGGTCACTGGGCGTGACTCCTTGCTTGAATCTATGCATGTAAGGACCTCCACCCATATGCATTGATACCTATGAATCTTGATTGATCTAAGGTGAACAGGAGATTTTCCTGACATCGTGGGGGCTCGTCTGTAATCTGACCATCGGGTGCAACTGTCCGTGGACATCTGGTTAATCAGTGATTCATTTTGAAAATATTCACCAATAAAAGACCCCTGGTCAGATTGGCCGTTAACAGGGGCCAGGTTCAGATCTATGTAGATTTTGTCCTCCCGCTCTGAGTAAGATAAGAATCCTTCTTTTGGCTTATGATTGTAGGGGAAAAAGTGTTATCTTGTGGTGTTTGGATTGTGATTTTTTTTTTTTTCCTATGTATGTTAGTGAAAGTATTTAGTCAAGTTGCTTTTCTTTGTTCTTTTTTTGGTTTAACCGCTTCAGCCCCAGAAGATTTTACCCCCCCTTCCTGACCAGAGCACTTTTTGCGTTTTGGCACTGCGTTGCTTTAATTGACAATTGCGCGGTCATGCAACGCTGTACCCAAACAAAATTGAATTCCTTTTTTTCACAAATAGTGCTTTTCTTTTGGTGGCATTTAATTATCTGCGTTTTTTTTTTGTTTTTTTTTTTATTTGCGCTATAAACAAAAAAGAGCGACCATTTTAGAAAAAAAAAAAAAAACGTTCTCTTTTGCTATAATAAATATCCAATGAAAGAGAAAAAAAAAAAAAAAAGTTTAGGCCGATATGTATTCTTCTACATGTTCTTGGTAATAAACGCAATAAGCGTATATAGATCTGTTTGCACAAAAGTTATAGCATGTACAAAATGGGTGATAGATTAATGGCATTTTTATTTTTACTAGTAATGGTGTGTGTGTGTGTGTGTGTGTGTGTGTGTGTTTGTTTTTTTTTTTTTTTTTTTTTTTTTTTTTTCCAGGACTGCAACATTATGGAGTTATCATCGGACACTTTTGACACATTTTTGGGATGATTAACAATTATACAGCGATCAGTCCTATAAAAATGCACTTATTACTGTATAAATGTCACTGGCAGGGAAGGCGTTAACTGTGCTCCCTAGTGTGTTTTCTAACTGTAGAGGGAGGGGACTGACTATAGGAGATGACAGATTGTGGTTCCTAGCTATTAGGAAATAACTATCTGCCTCTTCTTACAGAGCAGGGAGTGTGTGTGTGTGTGTGTGTGTGTGTGTGTGTGTGTGTGTGTGTGTGTGTGTGTGTGTTTAATATCTATCTATCACACACACCCCCCTGTTCTGCCTCTCGTGGTCGGCGGTTATGCGAATCGGCACCTCCGCAGTGAGCGTGCGCCTGATATCCTGCTTAAAAAAGCCAACGTACAACTACGACGGCCGACCTGCCGCAGTATGGCGGCGGCTGGTTGGCAAGTGGTTAAGGAGCAGAGCCTTCAAGTGGGCTGGTGCTCAGAGCGAGCTGCATCAAGGCCACAAATGTGGAAAAAGGAAAGGGGTGCATTGCAGGAAAACCTGTATATGTGAATGCTTTTTGCAATCGTGTTGCTTATTCTTTTTGTTTTTAGGGGGCTGGGAGGGGCTATCTGAAGGCAAGAGGAGCCAGGAGCACTGATTGGGACCCCAGTAGAGGGGAATCATGGCTGCTCTGTGCAAAAACATTACACAGAGCAGGTAAGTATGACAAGTTATTTGACCGAGTTATCACGTGGTAAACAGCCGTGATGCGCTGGGTCCTCTGGACCCGGCGGTCACAGATGTAATTGTGTGCGCGCCCCAGGGGGTGCACGAGAGCAGGGTTCTGGGAGCAGGTCACTGTATGCCCTCCCAGAGTTATGCAACCGCACTGTAGCCGTCATTCGGTTAATAAATCTGCAAAAATGTCAACAACTCTGTTTTTCTGTCAATATTAATGAGGAAAATAGAGATCTCTATCTATTTTTCTCCAGTCGCCTTTCAGGACAACCCTGGAGAGAGCGCAGCTCCGCCCACTTTGAGGAAACACTTGCATTTTCTTTAAAGCTCCTCCTCTTCCACCATGGCCTCAGTTATTGTGTTTTCTCCGCCATGGATGGAAGCACTTGTGGGAACCAGGGCTGCGTTCTCTCCAGGGGGAGGGGAGGTAGTCCTACCTTTTTGCAGGAGCCGCTGCAGAGACCATCCCAGCCCCCCCCTAGTACGAACGGGGGGGGTTCCGGAGTCCCGGACCTTCTCCAGCTCACAGGAGCAGTGGCCGGCAGGAATGTCGAGGCGTCCAAGCCCCCGGGAGCCGCCGGGTTTGAATTTCGCGCGCCGCGCGGTGAGGCTCCTGGGAGGTGTCACATGGCGGGCGGATGACGCGGCGGCCAGTGACGCGGCTTCCTGTTCGGGCGGGGCGGCGTTGGTTCCAGCCGCCCGGAACGCAAGGGTCAGGGGGCGGGTCCACAGACCGTTACTTCCGCTTCCGGCGTGCGTAGTGACGCCGTGCCCGGGAAGATTTAAAAACGGCTGTTTGTTTTAGCCCCGCTGCGCTCTCTGCAAACATGGAGGAGAGATCTGCAGCAACGGTGGAGGCAGGCACCCCAAGCACCGGTCAGGCCCAGGTAAGAGGGGTACAAAGGTACTCTTTATTCTTCACCTTATGGGCTGTTTTTTTTCTGTGTCACTTGTTTATTCCTCCCTGTGGGGGGTCCTGTCACTACAGAGTCAAAAGGTTACTGTCCTTGGACCTGTAGTTTGGTGGTTGCTGCACTCAGGTGGTCTGTTTTATTCTGGTGGTGGTATGTTTAGTCCAGACTCTGGTAGTAAGACAAGCTTTTGTTTTTTCCCTAGGAAACTGTGTCAGGGAAAGTAAAGAAAGCAAACCCGCCAGGAAGGAGATGCCCTGTGTGTAAGAACCCCTTACGGGAATCCTGGCAGAAGGCGTTATGTAGGTCCTGTATTAAGGAGATAGTGGAGGAGGAGTCCTCTCAGCAATATGGTGAACTGTATTCATCTGTGCGAGAAATAGCAAGCTCACTAAGCTCCGTCAAGACTCTGTTGGTTCAGAGCCCAGCAAGTCAGGGCGGTAGCCAGCAACCACCACCATCAAGTCCTAGAGCATCTACCTCCAGGCAGAGGGAGGTGTTAGATTCAGAGGACGAAGGGGCAAGTACTCTCCCTTCCCTCAGAGACTCAGAGGAGGAGGTAGAAGAGGAGGATGACAGCCGTGGTTCCAGGTACAAGCTGTCTTTAGAAGAGGTAGATGACCTCTTGAGGGCTATCTATACGACCCTGGACATCCAGGAGGAAAAGGTCCAGTTGTCTGTACATGACAGGATGTATCAGGGGCTGGATGAGGTTAAATCCAGAGTTTTCCCTGTTCATAAAGTTTTGTCAGACACGGTTAGAAAAGAATGGAAGGACCCAGAGAGGGGTCCTTTCCTTTCTAAGAGCCAGAAAAGACGCTTTCCCTTTGATGAAAAAGAGTCAGAGGTGTGGAACAAAAAACCACGTGTGGACGCCGCCTTTTCACAGGTATCGCGTAGGACAGACTTGGCCTTTGAGGACATGGGGGTACTCAAAGATGCCATGGATAAAAGAGCAGATACTCTTTTAAAGAGGGCATGGGATTCAGCATCTGCCAGCCTCAAACCAGCTATGGCATCCACGGTGGTGGCTAGGAATTTAGAGTGTTGGATAGATAAATTGCAGAGCCACGTGGAAGCAGGCACACCACGTAAGGACTTGATGGAATCCTTTCCACTAATCCTTAGAGCGGTGAAATACATGGCTGATGCCTCTGCGGAGTCCATCAAAATGGCAGCCAAATCTGCGGCCCTGGTGAATTCCGCCAGGAGAGCTGTCTGGCTTAAAACGTGGTCAGGTGACACAGCCTCCAAGGTTAGGTTGTGTGGTCTGCCCTTTTCAGGGGATCTGCTGTTTGGGCCAGAGCTGGAAACAGTGCTGGACAGAACGGCAGACAAAAAGAAGGCCTTTCCTGCAAAGAAAAAACAGGCAGGAAAGAGGAATTTTCGTCCTGTTCAACAGTCCCGTAAGGGTGGGGAAGACAGCAAAAGTCGCTGGAACCCCCAGAAGGGTAGAGGTAAAGGAGGAATTTTGTTCAAAACTCCCTCCAGTCAACCCCCTAAGGATAAGTGACTGCTCTGCTCCAGTGGGAGGAAGGTTGTCCGCCTTCCTTCCGCAATGGAGCCAGTGTTCCTCAAGTCAATTCGTGAGGAACATTGTGGCACAGGGATACAGCCTGGAATTTTCCAACATTCCCCCAAACAGATTTTATGTCACAACCCTTCCGAGGGATCAGGACAAAGCCTCTGCCATGAGGAGCCTTTTGGAGGATCTGATTCAACAAGAGGTGATCATTCAGGTTCCAAAGGAACAGGAAGGCCATGGGTTTTATTCTCACATCTTCCTAGTGAGAAAACCTTCGGGCAAATATCGATTGATACTGAATCTAAAAATTCTGAATCAATCGATACGATACAAGCACTTCCGCATGGATACAATCCATACAATAACAAGGTTGTTATCCAAAAATTGCTTCATGGCCTCCCTGGATCTGAGGGACGCCTATCTACATGTCCGATCGCCCAATCCTCCCAGAAGTTCCTCAGGTTGGCAGTGAATCTAGGGTCGTCAGTCTGGCACCTACAATTCAGGGCCTTGCCGTTCGGGCTGTCGTCCTCCCCCAGGATCTTCACCAAGGTCATGGCGGAAGCCCTGGAACCACTGAGATTGAGGGGAATCTCAGTGGTCCCATATCTGGACGATCTCCTGTTTTTTGCGGACTCCAGGGAACAGGTGCTGTCGAATCTTCAGATAGCACAGGCTCACCTGGGGGACTTAGGGTGGCTTCTCAATCTGGAGAAGTCAAACCTGGTTCCAAGCCAGGAAGTAGTTTTTCTAGGGTACACCATCAATTCTACCCTGCAAAAAGTTTTTCTTCCGCAAGAAAAGGTGGAAAAGATCCTGACGGCAGTAAAACAAATTCAGACGAACCAGGTGGTTTCAGTCCGATCAGCCATGAGGGTGTTAGGTCTCCTTACAGCCTCTATCCCAGCTGTCCAGTGGGCCCGGTTTCATTCCAGACCTCTTCAGGCAGAAATCCTGCAGGTCTGGTCTCACCGGGTTCCACTAGAAAAGAAGTTCAGCCTCACCTCAAAAGTAAAACGGGCTCTGTGGTGGTGGCGAGACACAGCCAATCTCACAAAGGGCCTTCCCTGGTTCTGGCCGCTAGACAAGCGCCTGACGACGGACGCGAGTGCCTGGGGTTGGGGAGCCCACCTAGACGGGCTGACGGTCCAAGGGACTTGGTCCAAGGCAGAGTCTCGGAGATCCTCGAATTGGAGAGAACTCAAGGCTGTGTCGCTGGCCCTTCGGGCTTTTCAGCACGTAGTAGAGGGACAGCATGTACAGATCTTGTCGGACAATATGACAACGGTAGCATATGTCCTAAAACAAGGGGGGACCAGGAGCAGGGGTCTCATGGAATTAGCCAGGCATCTATTCGCATGGGCAGAAAAAAGCGTGGCCTCCCTCTCAGCAGTCCATCTAAAGGGCTCTCTGAATCTCTGGGCAGATCTTCTCAGCAGGAAGAGACTGGTGGAAGCAGAATGGAGCCTAAATCAGGAAGTCTTCTTGATGATCGCCAGTACTTGGGGCTTCCCCCAGGTGGACCTGTTTGCAAATCAGCAAAACCACAAGGTCCAAAAATACTTTTCTCTTCACCAAGAAGATCAGGCCATAGGTCTAGATGCATTAGCCCATCCTTGGCATTACCGTCTGTGCTATGCCTTTCCCCCCTTTCCTCTGATACCGGTGGTCCTGAGGAAGTTCAGGGAAGAGAGGACCAGCATGATTCTCATCACGCCCTTCTGGCCAAAAAGACCCTGGTTCTCGGCTCTTCTAAATCTAGCCACAGAACCCCCGTGGAGGCTACCAGTCAGGCAGGACCTTCTGACACAAGGGTCAGTGGTCCATCCAGAGGCAGGCAGGCTGCAGTTAACCGCCTGGTTTCTGAAGAAGATCTCTTAAGAGCTAAGGGTTTGTCCGAGGGACTAGTAAGGACTTTACTCTCAAGCAGGAAAGAAGTGACTAGGGCCATCTACCTGAAAGTCTGGAAGAAGTACAACTCGTATTGTACTCTTAGAGGGTTCCAGGTGAAAAATACCAGTTCAATACTGGAATTTCTCCATGAAGGAATGGAGAAAGGTTTGGCAGCCAGCACCCTGAAAACTCAGGTGGCGGCCCTTTCTGTTTATTTAGAAAAAACCCTTTCCAGGGAAGCTTTAATTTCCAGGTTTTTCAGGGCAATGGCACGGAATAGGCCAGTTCCCCTCAGGAATTTTCCCAGTTGGGATTTATCCATAGTCCTTCAGGGTTTAACGGGAGCTCCGTTTGAACCTCTTAAGGACTCTTGTTTAAAAAATTTAGTTTTAAAAACAATTTTCCTAGTAGCCATTACGTCGGCTAGACGAGTGAGCGAATTACAGGCTCTGGCAGTTACAGAGCCTTTCCTAAAGATTTTTCCCGATAGGATAGTGCTGCAGATAGACCCAGCCTTTCTTCCCAAGGTATCTTCAGAGTTCCATCGTACCCAACAAATAGTGTTGCCTACCTTTTCCTCCAACCCTACCAACACAGGGGAGGAGGCCTTTCATACTTTAGATGTAAGGAGGTGTCTTCTCCATTTCCTAGCAGTTACTAGGGAATTCAGGAAGACGAATGCTCTGTTTGTAATCTTTTCAGGTACTAGAAAAGGGGAAAAAGCCTCCAAGAGTACTCTAGGTAGGTGGCTTAGAGAGGCAATTTCGGAGGCATACAAAGCTAGAGGGGAATCCCCTCCCTCCGGAATTGCTGCCCATTCCACTAGGGCAACAGCAGTGTCTTGGGCCGAGAGGGCCGGTGCTACGCCTGATCAAATCTGCAAGGCGGCCACGTGGTCAAGTTACTCAACTTTCCTTCGGCACTACAGACTGGACTTGCTGTCAGCTGCGGATCAAGCCTTCGGCAGGAAGGTACTGCAGGCAGTGGTCCCACCCTAGGGTAAGCTTCTCGTTTATCCTCTCCAGGGTTGTCCTGAAAGGCGACTGGAGAAAATACCTAGTTAGACTTACCGGTGACGGTATTTCTAAGAGCCTTTCAGGACAACGCCTAGTTCCCTCCCTTGTGTTCTATGTTTAAAGATGATACAAGTATCTGTCATGGTTTGTTTGTGTTCTCTGTGCTTTATCTTCCAGTATGCCGGAGGTAACAATAACTGAAGCCATGGTGGAAGAGGAGGAGCTTTAAAGAAAATGCAAGTGTTTCCTCAAAGTGGGCGGAGCTGCGCTCTCTCCAGGGTTGTCCTGAAAGGCTCTTAGAAATACCGTCACCGGTAAGTCTAACTAGGTATTTTTTTTCTTCATATATATTATTGTCACTGTTTTGCAGCATAAATTAACTACTTTAGAATAGTAATCATCTGCTGTTTTTGTACTATAATTGTATTACAAGATGCAACCTCCTTATAGTATATATCTCTTCTGTCTGTTCTCACAGTGGACTAGTGGATTAGATATTTTGTTCCCGAACCACATCCCTGGTTATATTCAAGAATAGTTTTTTTTTTAAACTTTACATCTTGACTAAATTATACACCACACTTTAAGGTTTTTAATAGATTATGAAAATAATCATTGGTTGCAGCCCTAGTGTTTTTCGTTTTTGCAACATGGTCTTGAATGGATTTTGTTAGTAAAAATACTTTTTTTTTTTTTTTTTTATTTAGAATTTTTTTTTTTTTGTGTGTGCAAATTAACAAATCTTGGTTGAAAAATGATAAAAATTTTGTTTGGGTACAGTGAAGCATGACCACGCATTTGTCATTCAAAGTGCGACAGCGCTGAAAGATGAAAATTGGTCTGGGCAGGAAGGGGTTTAGGTGCCCTGTATTGAAGTGGTTAATTAACAAACAAAATTGATTCAGGAGCGATCCGGGATGAGGGGACGGCCAGTGGTTTCTGGCCACCCCCTCGCGATCGCTCCTGGCGAATCACATCCTTCCCCTGTCTGTGTAATAGTAAACACAGGCAGAGGAAGTGATGTCACGCTCCTCGTGCCGGTCTTTCTGACTGGGACGCTGAGCTAAGACACACCAAGTAACTGCACAACAGTACACTGACACCAGGACACTTAGGCACACATTCCACCCCCTGATCACCCCCCCCCCCCCCAGATCACCCCCTGCCCCCCCCCCAGTCACAGTGTCACTGATTGCAGTGATCATTTATTTACTGATCACTGCATTTAGTGTCAGTTGTGACTGAAATAACTGTAAGGGCAGTTGGTTTTAGGCCCCTTTAGGTCCAAGGTAGCCCCCTACCCCCCCCCCCCAAATAAAGGTTTAACCTGTTGTTGATTGCCCCCCAGGTAACCCTTTCACCCCTTTTTGCCAGTGTCACTAAGCGATTGTTTTTCTGATTGCTGCATTAGTGTCACTGGTGCCGCTAGGTAGTCAGTTTATTTTTATTTTTTAGGTTAACCGCCAGGTTTATATAGGTTTATAGGTCAGGTACCCCCATATTACAACCTAAATAAAGGTTTTAACCCCTTGATTGCCCCTAGTGTTAACCAGTTTCACCAGTGATCACCGTATAAGTGTCACTGGTGACTCTGGTTAGCCAGTTAGTCACTTAGGTTCCCCGTCAGGTTTTTATATAGCGTCAGGTACCCCCATATATTACCTAATAAAGGTTTTAACCCCCTGATTGCCCCTAGTTAACCCTTTCACCAGTGATCACCATATAACTGTTAGGGGTGACCAGTGGTGGGACAAGGTATTTCAGTGCCCAGGGCGAGGATGCCAAAATGCGCCCCCCCCCCCCTTGCACAGAGCAGGGGGCGGAGCTAGTAGAAGCATTTGCAGCACACAAAAACATATGTGATGGTTGTGGATGGCAGAGAGCTTTAGTATTACTATTTACATTTGTGATTGGTAACTACCTTGGCTGCCCAAGGGTGATGTTTGAAGGTTGTTAATGGTGCTCTAGAACTAATTGAAGCTGATCTTGGTCCTGCTCGAAAACCTCCTTCGATCTGCGGGCTGCAGTGCTGATCATTAAGGATGGGCTCCGGCGTGTTTGCACAGCCCACGTGCAGAGCCCGCCAGGAAGTTGGCACGGTGCTGCGCTAATCACAGGCAGTGAGACATTTCCCGATGCGCGGCTGCAGAGATCGGGAAATGTCTCACAGCCTGTGATTAGCGCAGCGCCGTGCCGTCTTCCTGGCGGGCTCTGCACATGGGCTGTGCAAACACGCCGGAGCCCATCCTTAATGATCATTGCATTCTTACAGAGTCCTGCTATCAGAGTACAACAGCACAGAGGGGGGATTCCTCCATCCACCTTGTTTGAGTGGATGCATTGATATATTCAGCCTGCTGGGGAAAAAAAATGGCATGTACTAGGGTTGCACTGATGCAGATATCGGTGCTGATACTAAGGATTTGCACGAGTACTTGTACTTATTCAAATGCTCTGATACCTAAAACCAATATTTTGCATTGTGATTTGAGCTCATACAAAATGAATGTGCTCAAATCCCACTGTAAAGAATTGCATGCAATACGGTGCGATTCCTGTCCGAATCACATGTGGTTTCCCACAGAGTTCCTGTGTGAGGCTTGTCATAGTGACTTCAGCCTGGGATCACATAGGAGCGGTGCCTGAAACCACATGTAAAAAAAAAAGATCTCTAAACCTAAACCCTCTTCAGGATCTCGTGACTAATGACCAATTGCCCTCCCTCGACATGCCTCCTCCTTGGACCACTTTTTTTCAAAACTCTTTATTCCAAATTTTTCATTACATAATAATTTACATTATACATTTTTATATACTTATCCATTTCTTTATATAATACAAATTATAATTACATTTACTCTTCCTTTCATTCCTTCCTCTCTCACCCTCTGTGGTCACTTAGTACTATGTTTTCAGATATTCCTCTATCCACTGTTAACCATGTTCTATTCCATTTTGCCCATATTTTTTCATACCTTCGCCCATTTCCCCTTTGTTCATACATTATTTTTTCATAGGGTAGGACCTGGTTTACTGCTCTCACCCATTGGGTTACTGTCGGGGGATATGGCTGAATCCATTTTTCTATTTGTTTTCTTGCCAGGAACAGTACCTCCCTTAAGAAGGTATTAGTATCTCTATTATCTCTCTCTTCCCTCAATATCCCCAACAAACATATTTCCATCGTAGCTCTAAAAGGTTTATTCAGGACTTTTCCTATTTTCCTAGCTACTTGTTGCCAATATTTTCCTATTTTACCACAATACCACATTACATGAAGGAAGTCTGCTCCCCCCTGCCCACATCTAGTACATCTTGGTTCAGTCATCCTCCCCATTTTGTACAATCTATTTGGAGCCAAGTATGTCTGATGTATTATATTCATCTGTATTATCCTGTTATTCATTGCAGGGGATACCTTCCAATGGGAGTTGCAGGCTTCATCCCATTCATGATCACTCATGTCTGGGATAGCCTCCTGCCACTTATCCCTTATTTTCAGTGGTTCGCCTTCTATTTTCTTCTGTAACAGGTGTGTGTAAATTTTTGCTATCAATCCCTTAGGTCCCTGTGATTTCAGGATACGGGGGTATTTAGATATCTTTAATTCCTCTCTTCTAAACTGTGTCTGTAGCACCTGCCTCAGTTGAAGGTATCTGTAGAACTGTTTACTCAATAAATTATATTGTTTACATAGGTTTTCATAGGTTAGTATCACATTCTTGTCATATAGCTGACCAAAAGTTGTTATCTTATTCTGCTTCCAAAATTTACTGTCCTCAAAAGCTTCCAGTTGTTCAAATTTTGGGTTGTTCCACAGCGCAGTTTCTGTTGGGATTCCAACAAATCCCGTCAGTTTCTTAGCCTCTCTCCATACTATCCTTGCCACTTTCAAAAGGGGAATTTTTACTCCCATTCTCCTCAAGTCTTTTAATTCTAATCCCGTCATTAAGTCCTCTATTTGCATTTTACTAAGGAGATATTCCTCTATCCTTGTTATTTTTTCCTGTCCTACCCATGATCTTAGGTGTTTCAATTGCCCTGCCAAATAATATAAATATAAGTCCGGGAGGGCCAGTCCAGCTTCTGTCTTTGGTCTTTGTAATTTATTAAATTTTAATTTACATCTTCCATATGCCCAAATGAACCGAGTCATCTGCGAGTTTAATTTTTTAAATATCTGTTTTGGTATTTTTACTGGGGAGTGTGCAAATACATATAGACACTTGGGTAGTATAATAGATTTTATCAGGTGAATTCTGCCTGCCATTGATATTGGTAGCTTTATCCATATTTCCAATTTTTTCTTCACATGTTCTATTAGTGGGAGTATATTAGCTTCCATCTCATCTTCATGTTTCAACGTAATATTTACTCCTAAATATTTAAATACTTCAACTATTTTTAGTGGGGTCTGAGCTCTTCTTGTATTACCTGTTCCCAGGGGCATCAGTGCGGATTTTTGCCAGTTTATTTTTAACCCTGAGAACCTCCCGTATATTTCTATTATTCTCATTGCTTCCGTCAGAGATGCTTGCGCATCTCCCATATATAATATAATATCGTCCGCATATAAGCCTATGTGTTCAATTTTTTCTCCTACTCTAATCCCTTTATATTTATCTAATTGTCTGAATCTGTTTGCCAATGCCTCGATTGCCAGGGCAAACAACTGCGGTGACATTGTGCAGCCCTGTCTTGTTCCTCTGTATAGTTTTATTGTAGGAGATAATATACCATTTATTAGCAAATTGGAGCATGGTTGTTTATAGATTATTCTCACCCATTTCCTAAATTTTTCCCCAAATCCATTCCTTTCCAGGACTGTCTGCAGAAATTTCCATTCTATAGAATCAAATGCCTTGGCTGTATCCAATGATGCCAAGGCACTTGTTTCCGGAATAAACTCTCTCATTTGTGTCATATATTGCGTCCTTCTAATATTAATTGATGTAGATTTCCCTGGCATGAATCCAGTTTGGTCCTCCGCTATTATAGACAAAATTACCTGATTGAACCTTTTGGCAAGCACTTTTGCCAATACTTTATAATCTATATTTAATAATGATATTGGCCTATACGACCCACACTCAGTTCTGTCTTTGTCTGGTTTTGGTATCAGTATGACTGTGGCGTCATACATGGAAGCAGACATTTCTCCCCTTTGGAACGCCTCTCCATACATTTTGGTCATGACTGGTACCATAATTTCTGCATATCGCTGGTACATTTCCAGTGGTATGCCATCTGGTCCTGGGGACTTACCCTTTCCCAGAGAGAAGATAGCTTCTCGTACTTCCTCTTCCTCTATATCCCTCTCTAACTCCTCTTTTTGTTCCTCTGTTAATTTAAGGAAGTTCAGATCCTTCAGATATTCCTCTATATCTTCTCGAGTGCAGGTCAGTGTTGATGTATAAATGTCAATATAGTATTTTTGGAATGTCTCAAGTATCTCATCTAATGTGTTTACCACCTCTCTTTTTTCATTTTCCACCTCTAATATTGCTAATGATGGTGTTTGTCTTTTTATCATAAAGTTCAGCATCTTATTATATTGTTGTCCTTGTTCAAAGTTTTTTTGTGCATATTGGAGTTTCTTACGCTTAGCATTAATTATTAGTTGGTTCTTATATTGCCGTGATGAGGCTGCCCATCTTATTTGGTTTATGTTTGAGGGGTCCTCTATGAACCTATTTTCTGCCTGTGCGCATAATTGTTCCATTTCCTCCTCTTCCTGCCTATTAGTACGTTTTTAATGTATGATATTGTTGATCTTGTTATTCCCCTCAAGTATGCCTTGAATGTATCCCAAAGTACTCCATCTATTTTCCTATTCCCATGTGCTTCCAGGAACATTCCATTTGCTCTGGTATTCTATCGTTTGATCCTATCTGGGTCAACCATTGAGCCTGTATCCTATAACCCGGTCATCTTCTTTTTGGGCCTATTTTTAGCTCAAAGGTTAATCCAGAGTGGTCAGACACCCCTCTTGTCATATACGCCACAGACCGAACCATTGGCAAGATCTTTTCGTTCCCCATTACCATATCTATTCTAGACATGCGCCCTCTCCCAGGTGCATGCCATGAGTAAGCCAGAGTCCCAGGGTTTCTGATCCTCCACAAGTCAGCCCATCCTACTTCATTCATAAATTTCTCCAACACCTTCGGCCCTTCCCCTCCTTTATGATTATTTCTTCCGAACCTATCTAGTTTTGGGTCTAAACACATATTGAAATCTCCCATACATATGACATATGCCTCTGGATATTCTGACATAAATATCACTGCCTCTTTCAGTACTCGCATTGTAGCTGGGGGGGGGGTTATAAATCCCCATGATTACAACAGGCAGTGCTTGCACCAGCGCAAAGACAAAGACATATCTTCCATCAGGATCTCTTTTTTTCTCTAATGCACTCCCATGTTACCCCTCGATGGATCAGGAGAGAAACCCCTCTTGAATATGTAGTATGACATGAGTGGCTTGACCATTGTATCCAAGGTTTTTCTAGATACTTCAATCTTTCTTTAGTCATATGTGTTTCTTGGATACAAATGATCTTTGCCTGCACCTTGTTTATTTCTGAGAAAACCTGTGTTCGTTTTAATTGCGTTCCCATACCTCTCACATTCCATGACAAAAATGTGTGCTGATTACTCATATTTGATGTATTTTATTTTAGCCATTGTTCCCCCGAAAAATAAAAGAAGAGGAAAAATAAATCCTATGTCCCTTTTTCCTTTCCGTGACCATTCTCTTTTCTACCTCACTCCTCTCATTCATCCATTCCCTTTCATTCATCCTTAACATGTTTAGGGCATTACCAACATATTGCATTTTTGCTCTTATATAGGTAATTTATTTCAATTTCAGCCTGTCTGCTCCTGCCCTTTTTCCGCTTAATCAGGGATTTAAAGGGCGAGGGGGGGGCCGTCTAGGTGGAGGGAGGAGAATGCGTCCCCTCTTTTCACCCAAAAAAGAAAAAACACTGCACAAAGAAAAAAAAAAAAATGTTTTAATAGAAAAGGGAAAAAAAAAAAAAATTATATGTTTTCCTTGCTCTCTCCCCTCCCACACCTCCCTCCCTCCCCCTCCTCCCTCCCTCCTTGTGCGCATTCACTCCCCATCCCTCCCCCTTCTCCCATTTGTTTGTATTTATAGTGTTTATAATGTGTCTCTTTACCTTAGCCTAACCTTCCCTTATTATTGTATGTAAAAAAAAAAAAAAAAAGGGGGGGTCAAGAGAGGTTTCCTCTCACTCTTCCCTCTCTTCCCCTTGTGGCATGTGCTTTATTTCAATGTGTTTCTCTGTGATTTTAGCTCCATTTCCCAATTTCCCTATTTATACACACCCCATCACCCTCAACTTAACCCCCCCTCCTCCCTATCCCTCCCGCTCCCTTATAAAAAAAAAAAAAAAAACCCACAAATAAACGTTTTATATTTTACCTTTTCCCATTTTTCCCCTCAAACAAAAAAAAATAAAAAAAAAAAAAAGGGAAGAGAAGGGAAGGGGGAGAGAAAGAAAAAGACAGAAAGGGTAAAGAAAAAAAAAAAAAAAAAAAAAAAACCCAAAACACACCAAGAAAAAAAGAAAAAACCAAACTTATAAACTATTAAAACTTCTTCCTTTAACCCCAAGAGAAAAAAAAAAAGGGGGGGACATAAAAAAAACAGATGTAAAGTAGGGAGAGTGTCCCTCTCATCCCCCCTCCTCCGCCCCCCCCCCCCAAAGTTCCAATCTTCTTGGTGTCTCTTATCCTTTCAGGACTTCTCTGTTTCTCCTATTGAGGCATAGGCCTAGTTGTTTCCAGCCAGTCTTTAGCTTGTTCAGGTGTACTGAAGAACAAAGTCTTTCCCCCTTCCTCCACTCTCAATCGGGCTGGGTATGCCATAGAATATTCAATTCCTGCCTCTCTCATTTTTCGTTTTATTTCATAAAATGTTGCCCGTTGTTTTTGCAACTCCAGAGAGAAGTCTGGAAATATTGATATTTTGCTGTTTTCATAGCGAATCTCCCCTTTCTGTCTTGCTTTTCGCAGAATTGTGTCTCTGCAATTTAATAGTCATGCCAACAGGGGTCTAGGGGGGAACCCTGGTTTAGGTGTTGCTGCCGGGACCCTATGCGCTCTCTCCACTGCATATGCTGCTGATACTTCCATATCTGGGAACACATTTTTCAGCCATTTTTCTATAAAGTCACCGGGATTAAACCCTTCTGCCTTCTCTGGTAAACCAACTATTCTTAAATTATTGCGGCGCATACGGTTCTCAAAATCATCAGATTTTTGATGCCACAGGGTAATCTGTTTTTCAATCGTGACTATCTTTTTAGACATAGGGGTAACAATATCTTCCAATAAAGCAGTCCTATTTTCCACTTCCGTCATTCTCTCTCTTATACTCTGCATATCATGCCTGATCAGTCCTATATCATTTATAATCTCATCCATTTTACCTGTTAGTGCTGTATTACTCGAGTGGATGGCCTCCATTATCTGGGAATTCATCTGTTCCAGGGTCAATTTGGAATATTTCTCCTGTTTCTCTGCTGCCTTCCCGGACTGCGGCTGGGTCGTATTAAGCTTCTGGATTTCCAGCGCTGATGGTCCACCACTCCGTGTCTGTGGGGGGCTACGACCGCCATCTTGCTTATCTGTTCGAGCAAATTCTTTAAGACGGTCGGCCGCCGACTGCTTACTATTGCTCATCGCACCAAGCGATCGTTTACACGTGTTTCACGAAATTAAGGTCTCGATAGCAGAGGCCGATCAAGGTTCCGTAGGAGACTCGGGCACCACCAAGCGTTCGTTTTCGCGGACTTAGGGTCTCGGTAACAGGGTCTATTCAGGATACTTGTCGGAGACTCAGGCTGATCTCAAACCTTCCGCAGCTCACATCCGAACGCCTCGTCCGACCGTCACATCCGGTCGCGTCGGCGGAAGCGGAAGTCAGGCCCCAGCCCAAAGGTGGATCCGGATGGCTAGCGTAGAAGTTAGCAGCAGATCCTCCTTGGACCACTTTGCATTGTACAAAACAGGTATTGGCGCAACCTGTGTGCTTAATACAATGTGTCACGGTGTTAACGATATATAGGTGTTATACAGATAACAGGGAAAACATTTGTCTTTGTTAGTACTCATGCACAAGAACACTATGCTGTAGGTAAGCATACACTATACAATCTGATTGTGCAGAGATTGTACAATCTCCTTTAGATTTACCGAAACTTTGTAATATATGGACAAACCTAAACAATTAATTGTAGTATCCAATCAGGCAGGCCTTTGTACTACATAGTTAGTGGTAGATCCAAAAGATATTGTACAATCAGCTTATATAGTGTATGGATCAGTGTTGTTTTTTTTTTTTTTTCTATGTATGTCCGATTAAAAAAAAAACTGAGCACATCCATCCATCTATGGCCAGCTTTATTAGCTCCTGTGTAAAATCCCTGTTTTCTTATACCTGGGGAGCCCACCAAGCATCCATGTACATGAGTTCTTCAGGGTCCATTCACATGCAGTGCAGACATGTCCTGTGCAGGGCTCTCTGTTATCAGTACAGTGTGTGCATTCCTGTGCCAGCTTCCTATTTACTTCTATTGGGACCTGCACCTGTATGTCATATTAGGATACAGCGGCTGTGCCCATGCAGCCTCATGTCCCAGTAGAAATGAATAGGTTGCTGGCATGGGGGATACAGCCCTGCATGGGAGACGCATTGTTTGCACCCCTTGTGAATGTGAATGTACTAACAATAGAATGTGAAAGAATAGTTGTCTTCACAGCAAGGAACAGATATATGAAGCCTGAAATTTTACCTGTTAGCTAAGAGGGAACACCACTCAGTTTTGGCTGTGCAGCAATGGGGGGGTCCGAGGGGGAGGACACAGGGTGGCGGGGGGGGGGGGGTCCGAGGGGGAGGACAGGGGGGGGTCACTATACAGAGGAGTAATGGGGTCTGAGATGTGGAGCAGGGAGAGATAAGAACAGACATGGGACACTGTGAGAGATAAGGCAGGAGAGAGATAGAGATGACTGGAGAGGGAGGAGAGAAGCCGCTGTCCAGGCAAGGAGGGGAGCAGAAAAGTTAATCAAGAAAGCATGGAGAACTGATGCCTTCCCAACCTGATGTGCCCGCCTGCTCTACTCTGGTCACTCCGACCCTAGTACAGTGTACTGTGCAGGCAGGGGGCGGGTCTAGTGCTACGATGTAGCCTACATGCAGGGAGAAAGCTGATCTCTGCCTGTTAAATTCTGCAGCATGTTCTATGCTGGAACAGTTGTACCCAGCAAACTGCGCCCTCCTCCCACAGTAAATCGTCCCGGCCCTGCGGGTGACGCTGGTTAGTTTGTTTTTTATACTGTCAGGGCACCCGCCATTTATTACCCAATAACGGTTTAACCCCCTGATGGCCCGGCGGGTGATATCAATTAGGTTTTAGGGTCAAATAAGGTCTGCGTCGCCCCAGGTTAGTGCCAGTACCGCAAACACCTACGCGCAAAGCAGACACCTCCCTTAGTGCAGGGCTTGACAAATTTGCTTGGAATCTAGGAGCCAGCTAAAAAAGTTAGGCGCCAGGTTTTTTTTTTTTTTTTTTAACAACGACTGACAGGTGGCACTGGCCACCGTAGGACGTCCTCCCAGAACCTTGCTCCTGCGCGTCCCCTGGGGCGCGCACTCGGGAACATCCGTGACCGCCAGGTCCCGAGGACCCGGCGCATCGCGGTAAACAGACGCCGATAGCGCCCGTTTACCACGTGATCGCTCTGTCAAATGACGGTGCGATTACATGTACACAAACCGGCGTCACGACGCCGGTTCCTCCCTCCCCTCTCTGTATCGATTGGTACAATGAGAGGGGAGAAGCTGAGAGGGGGAGAGATGGGACCAGCGCTGTGGGCTAGATGTGTAGTGCCCACAGCGCTGGTCAGTGACAGCTACACTGCCACCACTGTGCAATACTCCTCCAATACATTTTAATAGAAACAAAGAATTTTTTTTTTTTTTTTTTACCGAATTGTCAGTTTTTTTTGATTTATAGTGCAAAAAATAAAAAACCCAGCGGTGATTAAATACCAGCAAAAGAAAGCTCTATTCGTGTGAAAAAAAGGACAAAAAATTCATTTGGGTACAGTGTTGCATGACTGAGAAATTGGCATTCAAAGTGTGAGAGCACCGAAAGCTGAAAAGTGCCCAGTGGTTAACATTGCATTAGCATTGTTAAAGGTGTTGCAATACCAACGGCCACCACAAGATGGCGCCATAGAAGGATTTCAGAAGGCCGCAAAGCCGCGGCCTAAATTTCTGGCCGGCGTGGCCCGATGCAATCGCGCGGTGGGGGTCGGTGTCAATAGGTTGACGGGGTACCGCAGCTGTGTCGCCCCAGGCGCCAGGACCCCAATTCTAGGCGCAATTGTGCCCGGGCGACCAGGGTTTGTCGAGGCCTGCCTTAGTGGTATAGTATCTGATCTGATCAGATCTATACTAGCGTCCCAGCAGTTAAGGGTTCCAAAAAAACGCATTGTTAGCGGGATCAGCCCAGATACCTGCTAGCACCTGCGTTTTCCCCCTCCGCCCAGCCCACCCAAGTGCAGTATCGATCGATCACTGTCACTTACAAAACACTAAGCACACATAACTGCAGCGTTTGCAGAGTCAGGCCTGATCCCTGCGATCGCTGAAAGTTTTTTTTGGTAGCATTTTGATTCAGTCGCCAACAGCCTAGGATGTTTTTTTACCTGTGAATCTCACTAGTGTACTACTAAATTTAGAGCCCAAAATGGCAAATCGAAAGTACACTAGTGAACAGGCCTACTTGTTTCTGAGTATGTCAGATAGTGAAGAGGAGGTCACTCATCTGTCAGAATCAGGCTCAGAATACGATCCAGTGGACGACAGCGGCTCCATGACAGATAGCTCTGGCGACAGAGGTGTGGTCCCTGCTAAGGTCAGGTGTACCCGATCCCGATCTTCTGCTGTTGTTGAGGTGCAGGAACCGCAGGTCTCTCGTATGGAGCAGAGAAGTACTAGCGCCGCTATTCCTTCTGGTGAACTGGCAAGCACCAGCGGCCTAGTACACCCTGGACGTACATCCAGCACTGCAGTAACACTTGGTGACGTGGCGAGTCCCATAAGTGCAGTTCAAGCTGGCGAGGTGGCAAGCACAAGTGTTGTCCCGCTGCCACCAAGAAGACAAAGGCAGGGCCGCTGATCACATAGTGTCCTTCCTGCAGAATTTGCCAATCCTGATTGGGTGCCCGCCCACCACTTCTGCAGAACCCGTACTTCCCCCATTCACTGGCCAACCCGGTATTCAGGTGGAAACGGCTGATTTTAAGCCATCCGTTTTTTTATCGTTGTTTTTCACGGAAGATCTCTATAGATCTATTGTGGACCAAAGTAATATAATACGCTGGTCAATACATCGCCGCTAATCCCCAGTTGCCTTCCCTTGCCAGAGATTGGAAACCAATTACGGTTTCCGAATTTAGGTCCTTTCTGGGCCTTTCCCTCAACATGGGCATGCATAAATTTCCGACTCTGAGGACTTAATGGTCCACCTCACCAGTCCACCATATGCCCGTGTTCTCTCGCTCCATGTCCAGGGCACGATACGAACAGATCTTGCTGTTCATGCACTTCAGTGACAATGAACTCTGTCGTCCTCGTGGAGACCCTGAATTTGATCGGCTCTACAAAATTCGGCCCCTCATAAACCACTTCAACCAACGTTTTGCAGCCTTGTTTACTCCCAATCAAGTTGTCTGCGTTGACAAGTCCCTGATTAAGTTTTCTGGCCGCTTGTCTTTTAAACAGTTCCTTCCCAGCAAGCGTGCCAGATACGGGATCAAGCTCTGTGACAGGGCAACAGGCTATACGTGGAGCTTTTCGGTTTATGAGGGAAAAGATAGTTACGTAGAGCCGGAGAACTGTCCAGATTACATATGGAGCGCTGGCAAGATAGTGTGGAACTTGGTGTCACCCTTATTCGGAAAGGGGTACCACTTGTACGTGGACAATTATTACACGAGCGTGCCACTGTTTAGTCACTTGTTTGATCAGCAGATTGGAGCATGTGGCACCGTGCGACCTAATCGCCGGGGCTTTCCCCAGCGGCTTGTAGATTCCCCTCTTAGGCTGGGGGAGAGAGCCTGTTTGAAGTGTAATAATTTGCTCGCTGTGAAGTGGAGGGATAATAAGAATGTTTTCGTTCTTACCTCCCTTCATGCAGACACGACAGTCCAAATTCGTACGGCGTTTGGTGTTGTGACGAAACCCCTCTGTGTCCACGAGTATAACCAATATGGGGGGGGTGGACCTCAACGACCAGTTGTTGGCGCCGTATCTAGTTGCCTGTAAGGCTAGACGCTGGTACAAAAAAGTGTCTATTTGTTCCAATTGGCTTTGCTGAATGCTCATGTTCTATACGGAGCTTCAGGCGGGACTTTACCCTTCCTTGAATTCCAGGAAGAGGTTGTCACAGACCTTCTGTTTCCAGACGGTTCTGCAACTCACCATTCCCTACCAAATGCAGTTAGCCGGCTGTATGAGAGGCATTATTCTTATGTCCTTCCGAGTACCCCTACCCAACGAGCCCCCCAAAAAAGATGTCGTGTCTGTAGCAAGCGCGGATTTAGGCGTGACACCCGTTATTATTGTCCACGCTGTCCTGACAATCCTGGTCTCTGCATTGGTGAATGTTTTGAACACTACCACTCACTAGTGAGGTATTAGCGTAGGGTACAGCATTTTACAGGCTAGGATACAATTTCACAGGGTCTCAAGAATGCCATCGCATTTTGAGACCCGACCGTTACAGTTATAGTTATAGTTTAAAAAAAAAAGTGTAAAAAATAAAAATAAAAAACCCCCCCAAAAAAATATAAAATAAAAAAAACAAAAATAGTTGTAGTTTCTCTCTCTCTCTCTCTCTCTCTCTCTCTCTCTCTCTCTCTCTCTCTCTCTCTCTCTCTCTCTCTCTCTCTCTCTCTCTCTCTCTCTCTCTCTCTCTCTCTCTCTCTCTCTCTCTCTCTCTCTCTCTCTCTCTCTCTCTCTCTCTCTCTCTCTCTCTCTCTCTCTTCTGCAATGTTTTATCATGCTTGCTTTTCAGGTATGTAATTTTGTTTACTGTGTTTTATTGTTAACCATTTTTTTGTTTTCAGATGCGCCATTCAGTTGCAGCGCCGATTTATTTATCTTGACAGCAACAGCGTTTGCTCCCACGATACATAAAGCCGCGACTCCAACGCTGTAGGAGGTGATTTCACTACCACAGTTTAAAAAAAAGAGCATATATGCCGAAGCATGGGGGCAGCAGGGGCGGAGGAGCGATTGGCTCCTAATGCCGCCTACATACGGTCGAAATTCCGACGGAGGCTTGCCCCGTGGAAAAGTCTGACCGTGTGTACACGGCATAACGTTTGCGGGAGGATGCCCCCATGCTTCGGCATATATAAATGGTGCATGAATGCCCATCATTAGAAGTGGGTGGATGAAGGGAGGTATTCTAAAGGTGGGCATACCCACCAATCAATCTTTTTTTTTATTTTTTTTATTTTTTTTTTTTTTTTTCGTTCAGCCAAGAGGCTGCGTGGAAAAAAAAGATTACAATATATGTCCAGTATGTTGCTGGACTTTGAATGGTTATACCAGAATGATGCCTGCAGGTTTAGGTATCATCTTGGTATCATTCTTTTCAGCCAGTGATCGGCTTTCATGTAAAAGCAATTCTAGCGGGTAATTAGCCCCTAGACTGCTTTTACAAGCATTGGGAGGGAATGTCCCCCCTCACGGATATAATCCGCGCCATTGGTAAATTGGGAAAGCGTTTTATCACACCGATCTTGGTGTGGTCAGATGCTTTGAGGGCAGAGGAAAGATCTAGGGTCTAATAGACCCCAATTTTTTTCAAAAAAAGTGTACCTGTCACTGCCTATTGCTATCATAGGGGATATTTACATTCTCTGAGATAACAATAAAAATGATAACTAAGAAAAAAAAAATGGAAGGAACAGTTTAAAAATGAAATAAAATAAAAAAGCGAAATGAAATAAAAAAAAAAGCACCCCTGCCCCCCCTTCTCTTGCGCAAAGGCGAACACAAGCGTTGGTCTGGCGTCCTATGTAAACAGCAATTGCACCATGCATGTGAGGTATCACCGCAAAGGTCTGATCGAGTGCAGTTATTTTAGCAGTAGACCTCCTCCGAGAATCTAATGTGGTAACCTGTAAAGGCTTTTAAAAATGTATGTAGTTTGTCGCCACTGCGTGTTTGTGCGCAATTTTAAAGCATGTCGTGTTTGGTATCCATGTACTCGGCCTAAGATCATATTTTTTATTTCATCAAAAATTTGAGCAATATAGTGTGTTTTAGTGCATTAAAATTAAAAGTGTTTTTTCCACAAAAAAATGCGTTTGAAAAATTGCTGCGCAAATAATGTATGGAAAAAAAAAATGCAACACCCACCATTTAAATCTGTAGGGCCTTTGCTTTAACAATATATATAGTGTTTGGGGGTTCAACGTAATTTTTTTGCAAAAAAAAAAAAAATGTTTTCATGTAAACAAAGTGTCAGAAAGGGCTTTGTCTTCAAGTGGTTAGAAGAGTGGGTGATGTGTGACATAAGCTTCTAAATGTTGTGCATAAAATGCCAGGACAGTTCAAACCCCCCCAAATGACCCCATTTTGGAAAGTAGACACCCCAAGCGATTTGAGAGCAATGTTGAGCCCATTAAATATATATATTTTTTTTTTTTTTTTTTTGTCCCAAGAGATTGAATAATGAAAGACAAGAAATTTTTTTTTTACAAAAAGTTGTCACTAAATGATATTTTGCTCAAACATGTCATGGGCATATGTGGAAATACACCCCAAAATACATTCTGTTGCTTCTCCTGAGTACGGGATACCACATGTGTGGGACTTTTGGGGAGCCTAGCTGCGTACTGGACCCCAAAAACCAAGCACTGCCTTCAGGCTTTCTAAGGGTGTAATTTTTTTTTATTTCACTCCTCACTGCCAATCAGTTTTGGAGGCCATGGAATGCCCAGATGGCACAAAACACCCCCCCCCCCCCCAAATGACCCCATTTTGGAAAGTAGACACCCGAGCTATTTGAGAGGTATTGTGAGTATTTTGCAGATCTCGCTTTTTGTCACAGTTTTGAAAATCGAAAAAAGAAAAAAAAAATGTTTTTTTTCTTTTACTGTCTTCTTTTTCAAAAACAAATGAGAGCTGTAAAATACTCACCATGCCTCTCAGCAAATAGATTGGGGTGTCTACTTTCCAAAATGGGTCATTTGGGGGGTTTTGTGCCATCTTGGCATTTTATGGCCTTCAAAACTGTGATAGGTAGTGAGGAGTGAAATCAAAAATGTATGCCCTTAGAAATCTTGAAGGCGTTGATTAATTTTCGGGGCCCCGTACGTGGATAGGCTTCCAAAAAGTCCCACACATGTGGTATCCCCGTACTCAGGAGAAGCAGCAGAATATATTTTGGGGTGTAATTCCACATATGCCAATGGCATGTGTGGGCAATATCTCATTTAGTGACAACTTTGGTCAAAAAAAAAAAAGTTTGTAATATTCCCGCAACTTGTGGAAAAATATAAAATATTCCATGGACTCAACATGCCTCTCAGCAAATAGCTTGGGGTGTTTACTTTCCAAAATGGGGTCATTTGCAGCTGCAGTATTTGTAGTTGCTGACTTTTAATAATTTTGGTGCCGGTGCAGCTCCGCTTTAACCACTTGCCGACCGGCGCACGACGATATACGTCGCCAGAATGGCACGTACAGGCAGGAGGGCGTATATATAAGTCCCTCCTTTAGCCTGTCCGTGCCATCGGGAGCAGCGCGCTCCCGCGCCGGTCGGGACCCCCGTGAGTCCGATCGCGGTCCCCGCGGGGACACCCGCGATCGTCTCACGGGGCGGCTGAACGGGGAGATGCCGAGATAAACAGCATCTCCCCGTTCTGCCTAGCAACTAGTGACACCGATCTCTGCTCCCTGTGATTGGAGCAGAGATCAGCATTCACTAGCTGACAGCCACGCCCCCCCACAGTAAAAAACACACCCCTAGGCATACTTAACTCTTACACTGCCCCCTTGTGGTTAACCCCTTCACTGCCAGTGTCATTTATACAGAAATCAATGCATTTAAATGCATTAATTGCTGTAAAAATGACAATGGTCCCAAAAATGTGTCAATGTCCGATGTGTCTGCCATAATGTCGCAGTCACAAAAAAAATTGCAGATCTCCGCCATTACTAATAAAAAAAAAAAATTATTAATAAAAATGCTATAAAACTATCCCCTATCTTGTAAACGCTATAACTTCTGCGCAAACCGATCAATAATCGCTTATTGCGATTTTTTTTTTTTTTTTTTTTTTTTTTTTTTTTTTTTTTTTTTTACCAAAAATATGTAGAAGAATACGTATCGGCCTAAACTGAGGAAAAAAAATGTTTTTTTATATATTTTTTTGGGGATATTTATTTAATACCACCAAAAGAAAGCTCTATTTGTGGGAAAAAGAGGACGTCAATTTTGTTTGGGAGCCACGCCGCACGACCGCGCAATTGTCAGTTAAAGCGACGCAGTGCCGAATCGCAAAAAGGGGCCTGGTCCGGTCTGAAAGTGGTTAAGGCAATGCTGGAAAATAATGGTGGCCACACAAAATATTGAAATTTTTGGCCCGCTTTTAAACATTTTCACTTAGGGGTTTACGCTCTCTTTTTGTTGCCAGCAGTTTAGACATTAATGGTTGTGTCAAGTTCTTTTGAGGGGACAGCAAATTTACACTGTTATACACTTTGCTACAACGCAAAGCAGTGCTTGTAATTTCTTCAGTGTTGTCACATAAAAAGATAGATAATGAAATATTTACAAAAATGTAACACACTTTTGTGTGTGTATAAATTTATTTTTTAATATTTAGAGCTGCACCATTAATAGTTATCGCGATTCAGCCCCCTCTCAATCTTAATACAGCATTTCCCCCGGATTTCATGTTAAACAAGTGCAGCGCTATTAACCACTTCAATACTAGGCACTTTTTCGCCCCTTTCCTTCCCAGGCCAATTTTCAGCGCTCTTGCATGACCGCGTAATTCTTACTGAAAGTGCAACACTGTACCCAAATTGTTTTGTTCACACAAATACAGCTTTCTTTTGGTGGTATTTATTCACAAATCTGTTTTTTTTTTTCTATTTGTTTTTTTTTGTTTTGCGATACAAGCGAAAAAAGAGCGTATATAAAAAAAAAAAAAAGTTTTTTTTTTTTTTTTTTCTGTTTTTAAAAGAAATCCATTTTTTGTCATAAATTTAAGCCAAAATGTTTCTGCTACATGTCTTTGATAATGGATTATTATTATTATTTTTTTTTTTTTTTTTTTAGTGTATAATTGGTTTGTGTGATCAGACATATGTACGCAGATCATGTACAGTTATGTGGAGATGATCACGGACATGTGTGCAGATGATTATTGGGACATATGATTTTACTGTTGCATATGTGGGGGACAATTGTTTTTACTATGTGTGGACACTATTTTGGGGACATTGTGTGTTTTACATTGTGTGGGGACACTGGGCCGGTGATTAGTGTGTAAAAATCAAAAAAAAAAAAAAAAAAAAAAAACAGCTCATACTCACTGATCACCGGCTGGCTTCAGCGATTTACCCTCTTTTCAGTGAACTTCTGTGTGAGGAGAGCCGATCGCCTAGCAACCGGCTCTTTATTTACATCACATGACGGCTTTGATTGGACACAGTCATCATGTGATCAGGAGGGCCAATCACAGAGCCCTCCTGCCGATCGGAAATGCGCCATGCCCGGGTGATATGCACGCATCGGGATCCTGCCACTGCACGGGCACACGCACGACTCCCCCCCCCCCCCCCCCCCCCCCCCCTTCTGGGGGACGTTCCTGAACGTCCACTCAGGAGGAAGCGCCCACCTGGCCGTATATGTGCAGTGGCCGGGTGGGAGGTGGTTAATCCATGGTAATATGACGTCCGTAGGAGAGATCTCTCATCCTGGGCGGGCATCATGACGTCCTGGGCTTCCCGGCCGTCTAGGGGGTGCACGCACGCTCCCGCCATGTGACTATGGAGCCGGTGTGCGTGCCCGGCGGCCGTGATGTCCGCCAGGCACCCGCGATTGCCCGATAACAAAGCAGGACAATGGAGTGTGTGTGTGTGTGTGTGTGTGTGTGTGTGTGTGTGTGTGTGTGTGTGTGTATCCACGTCCTGTCGGGAGAGGAGACGGAACGTTTTTTCCCAGTACAGAGGAACACTGATCGGTCTCTTCCCCTTGTGAGTCCCCTCCCCCCCTACAGTTAGAATCACTCCCTAGATAACACATTTGCCCCCTAGTGTGAACCCCTTCCCTGCCAGTGACATTTATACAGTAATCAGTGCATTTTTATAGCACTGATGGCTGTATAAATGTGAATGGACCCAAAATAGTGTCAAACGTGTCCGATGTGTTTACCGCAATGTCGCAGTCACGATAAAAATCGCAGATCGCCGCCATTACTAGTAAAAAAAAAAAAAAAAAAATGCTAAAAATGCCATAAAACTATCCCCTATTTGTAGACTCTATAACTTTTGCACAAACCAATCAATATACGGTTTGTTGCGATCTTCTACATATTTTTGGTTCAAAAAAAAAATGCAGATCGGCCTAAACTGAGTTTTTTTTTTTTTTTTTTTTTTTTTTTTTATATATATTATAAAAACACGCGTCACTCCTTTTTTTTGTTTATAGCGCAAAAACTAAAAACCTCAGAGGTGATCAAATACCACCAAAATAAAGCTCTCTGGGGGGGGGATATATAAAAATGTCATTTGGGTGCAGTGTTGCATGACCACAATTGTCATTCAAAATGCGACCGCACTTAAACTGAAAATTTGCCTGTGCAGGAAGGGGGTGAAAATGCCCTGTATTGAGGTGTGTCTCTCTCTCCCTCTCCCTCTCCCTCTTTCGTCTAGGTTGATGCAGCAGCGGTCCCCCACCGCCTCTGCACTGAGAACCAAGCAATCAAACACTGCCAATGTCTCGCAGCTCTCCTTTGTTGCCCCGTGCTTACTGGAATGCTGAGCTGTGCAGGGAGCTGACGAGAAGTGTCCCCCCCCCCCCCCCCCCCATTGGATAGTATCCGCCCTATACTGCGCAGGTGCATCCCTTGCACAGTACGAGGACAAGGAGACGCCGAAAGTCTCCAAAGATGAACGGCGCCTGCGCACTTAATAGTACTGCCCTGAGGCTAGGTTCAAGCCGCACCATGCAAGTGGACATAGATGATGTAAAACAGCACTTAGTAACAGGGCCCCTCGCAGGCTCGATTCGCTCGCCACGCTTCAGGTCATGGCAACTCTATGTCCACTTGAATGGTGGGGCTTGAACCTGGACTCGGGGCAGAAGTTACTACCAAGTGCGCAGGCGCCGCGCCTCTTCAGAGACTTTCGGCATCTCCTTTGTCTTCCGTACTGCGCAAGCGCAGTACAGGTGGACACTATTTGATGGGGGACAGTTCTCGACACGACACCGGCATCTCATGCTTTCAGCGGCTCGCTAAAGAAGCTGATATGGTCAAGGCACCTGGCAGATCCAGACTTTGTTGTGATGACGCGGTGCCTAGACTGATTCCTGTGACTTCTCTGCTGGTCAAACTGGTCACAGGAGTGCAAAACTGATTGCACTCCTGTGACCCATAGGAGAAGCTCAGCCATTCTAGCTCAAGCTGGTGTTCTCCTCCTTTTTTTCTTTTTCTTTTTTTTTTAAAGGGGTTGGAAACCCCTTTTTCACCTTGATGCATTCTCCTGTTACTTACCTGCGCCCGGTCTTTCCGGGGACGAGCACACCAGCTGGTGTCTCGTATCCTGATTGGATAGATTGATAGCAACGACCGCTGCTGTCAATCAAATCCAATGACCCGGGGGGCAGGGCTGAGTCCTGCTTTCTGTCTCAATAGATGCAGCAGGACACGGGAGCATGCCCGCACGAGTGCTTTGAGGGAAAGCAGCTCTCCAATGGGGCACTTGAAGAGTAGGAGCACTGCTGAGGGTCGCCAGAAGAGGAGGATCATGGCCCCTCTGTGCAAAACCAACTGCACAGAGGAGGTAAGTATGACATGTATGTTTTTTGTTTTTTGTTTTTTAAACCAAACCTATAGATATCCTTTTTAAAAGGGGGGGGAAAAAAAAAAAAAAAAAACTCAGCCGGCAAATATTTATCTACAGTGATAAAGAGATACCATGTAGCTCTCGACTCTTAGATCAAAGGAATGAACTTCTGTCTGTAATTGAGGTAAGTTTAACCACTCAGACTAAACCTTTTTCGACATGTGTTGCTTACAAGTTAAAATCAGTATTTTTTGATAGAAAATTACTTGGAACCTCCAAAGATTATACACACACTTACACACCTTTTTTGCTTAGAATAAAGATCACGATTCTTGGCATAACATCCATCACATTATACAAAAAAAATTAAAAAAATTTTTTTTTTTTTTCTTTGAAAGACATAAAATATTACAACCATTTTTATTTTATTCTCTAGGGTCTCTGCATATATAATATCTCAAACTTACTGAATGACATATCAGTACCACTTCCTCAAACTCCATCTTTCTAAAACTGAGCTTGTTATATTTCCTCCTTCACGATCCCCCCCCCCCCCCCCCGTGACGTCACTGTTAATATCAACAACACAACCATTGGTCCCTCCACACGTCAGGGTCCTGGGTGCAATCCTTGACTCTGACCTCTCCTTCAGCCCCCATATCCAATTACTGGCTAAATCCTGCCGCCTTCACCTCCGCAACTTTTCCAGAATTCGACCCTTCCTGACTAATGACAACACAAAGCAACTCATTCACTCCCTGATTATTTTCCGCCTTGACTACTGCAATGCCCTCCTTAATGGCCTACCCTTAGGCAGGCTATCCCCCCTTCAATCTATTATGAATGCTGCTGCTAGACTAATACACCTCACTAATCGATCTGTGACTGCCGCCCCTCTTTGTCAATCCCTTCACTGGCTTCCCCTACCCCACCGTGTAAAATTCAAAATGCTATCCATGACATACAAAGCCATCCACAACATCGCCCCCATCTACATCACCAACTTCATCTGCAGATATCGCCCAAATCGTCCCCTCCACTCCTCTCAGGACCTCCTGCTTTCTAGCTCCCTTGTTACCTCATCCCATGCTCGCCTTCAAGACTTCTCCAGAGCCTCTCCTATCCTCTGGAACTCCCTGCCCCAGTCTGTCCGATCAGCCCCTACCCTGTCCACCTTTAGGAGATCTCTGAAAACTCATTTATTCAGGAAAGCCTATCCCACAAACACCTAACAATTGTCCCTGAGCCACCCCCATCAAATCGTTCTCTGCAGCTATTCCCTTTTGTACCACCACCCCCTCCCTTTAGAATGTAAGCTCTACGAGCAGGGCCCTCCTGTACCTTTTGTATGGAACTGTAATTGTGTTGTCCCCCTATACATTGTAAAGCGCTGCGTAAACTGTTGGCGCTATATAAACCGTGTATAAAAATGTCTGTTCCTCTCTCCCCTCTGTGTACTGATCTGTACAGTGGAGGGGAGAGATCGGATGGCAGCAGCGCTGTGGGCTGGATCTGTAGTGCCCACAGCGCTGCTCTGTGATAATTGCAGTCACATCCATGCTCGGCCATCCCTCCATACTCTGCCATACCCTGCCCTACTCTTTGATACCCAGCCATACTCAGCCAATATTACAATGGGGGAGATGACGTGGATATTACAGTGGGGGACTATATGCTGGTGGAATTTTCACAGGTTTTTGCAAATTCAATTATTTGCTGATCCGAGGAATGATCCGTGAGTTTTTTTGATCCGTTGCACCCCTACCATTCACTGAAATCAATAGCATCAACAGTGTAATTTATGGACTGCAGGCTTTTTTTTTTTTCAGTACATTTTGATAAAATGCTTTTTTGGACATTCGCTCAAATTAAAATATTGCAATTACTACAATGTACTTATGGCTCGGGCATGGAGATCAGCACTTAAGTGGCATTGGATCACATGGCAGTGGCTCAAGTTTAATCAATTCATAAGGATATTGACACCAACACTCCTATCTCCACTGTCCTCGCACTGGATTTTATGTGTTTAATACAATTTTAGTCCATTTTGTCCTGGATATGTTTCTAAATACCGTATATACTAGAGTATAGGTCTACCCAAATATAAGCCGAGGCCCCTAATTTACCACAAAAAAACTGGGAAACGTATTGACTCGTGTATAAGCCGAGGGTGAAAAATGCAGCAGCTACTGTAAGTGGAAAAGAGGGTCAGCAAATGCCCATATGCAGCTGCATGTTCTCCCTGTGTCCTGTACATACCCCCCTATGTCCATTGCAGCCTACCTGTGCCGATCTGCATCCCCTGGGTCCTGTGTATGCCTCCCTGTGCGATCTGCCAGCAGTGTCCACCATTGCAGTCTTTATGTGCCGATGCAGTCTTTATGTTCGACCTCTGTCCTGTGTCTCCCATTGCTGATCCTGCCGATCAGTGTGTAAGGCGCCATTCCAATATACAAAAGCCACGCCGCCTCCTCATCCTCGTCCGTGATAGGAGGAACACTCTGTTTTCCCAGCAGTCAGTGTTCAGTGCTCCGCCCATCACGGACATCCTCTCATCCTTGTCCATGAGATGAGAATGACAGGACGTCCGTGATAGGTGGAACACTGCACACTGACTTACTGCTGGGAAAATTAGTGTTCCTCCTAACACGGATGGGGAGGAGGAGAAGGCGCAGCTTTTGAACACTGCTTTCTGTCTGCATGACACGCTGATCATGTAGGCAGACGGTGGTGAGTATAAGCCGAGTGGGGCACTTTCAGCCCTAAACAAAGGGCTGAAAATCTCTGCTTATACTCGAGTATATACGGTAAACACATTGCAAGTTATTCTGAACAATACAAGCTGCCTATATAGTTACCGTATATACTCGAGTATAGGCCGACCCGAATATAAGCCGAGGCACCTAATTTTACCACAAACAACTGGGAAAACTTATTGACTCGAGTATAAGCCTAGGGTGAGAAATGCGCAGCTACTGTAAGTGGAAAAGAGGGTCAACGATGCCCATTTGCAGCCTCACTGTGCCCATGCAGATGGACACAGTTGACCGATTTGGGGCCCTGTATCTCGGGTCACTTAGTGCTAGGAACCCCATCTTTGGATATGTTGTAGTGCTAATTCCACTGGGTTGGAATACAACATTTGGGGTTCCTAGCACCGAGTGTCCCCGAGATATGGGGCCCCAAATTCGGGTCAGAAAATCTTAAGCACTTTTCTGCAGCAGAGAATGACTTTCTGAACCAACTTTGGGGCCCTGTATCTCGGGGCCACTTAGTGCTAGGAACCCCATCTTTGGATATGTTGTAGTGCTAGTTCAACTGAGTTTGAATGCCAAATTTGGGGTTCCTAGCTCCAAGTGTCCCCGAGATATGGGGCCCCAAATTCGGGTCAGAAAATGTCAAGCACTTTTCTGCAGCAGAGAATGACATTTTCCGAACCGACTTTGGGGCCCCGTATTTCGGGGCCACTTAGTGCTAGGAACCCCATATTTGGATATGTTATAGTGCTAGGTCCACAAAATTTGGGATTCCTAGACCCAAGTGGCCCCGAGATACGGGGCCCCAAATTCGGGTCGGAAATTTTTTTTTTTTTGCTGCAGAAAAGTGCTTGACTCAAGTATAAGCCGAGGGGGGCACTTTCAGCACAAAAAAATGTGCTGAAAAACTCTGCTTATACTCGAGTATATACGGTAAGTGTGTAATCCTGTTCCAAAAAAAAAAAAACTAGAAAGGTAAATCAATTTTTAGATGTTTAGGCATGTTGTGTGAATGGCAACACATAACATTGGGGGGGGGGGGGGGGGGGTTTACCAAGTATGGCTGCTAGGGTGGCAATACATTTTAAACCTGTCAAATACCAAAATGGCTATTCATATTACAGATTTTACTTTTAACATTTAAATTCCCTCTAAGCTTTTATTCATTATTTTGATAATACTTTTTTCATAATTCTTGTAGTTCTGAAGAGACTCTCGTCACGAGTGAAACGTGTCAGAATGACGCCATCACGCTCTTCGTTGTGAGCACAGACCATCCACTTGCAAACAACCACCTCCCGCAATTCCCAGGAGATTGGAAGAAGATATTGAAGTATCCTAGCTACATGCAGGCACTATAACTTACAACATTGACGGCATTGGATGCCTTTGGGACACCTGGAGCTGCAGATGATGGTCTTGGCTCACCCCCTGTGGTTCCCATCTCCTTTTTGGAAACAGGTGGACTGTCAGCTTGGCATTGTCACGGTGGACGAGGTGGATATCGGGAGAGCAGTGAGCTGTATGGATTTCACTTCCTGGCTGGGAGGCGTTAACACATACACCCACTCACATGCCCCATAGAGATACAACAGCCCGTCCTAATCTGCTTCTGACAACTTGGACAGTTACTATACACCTGGGAGAACCCTGAACACTCCGGATATGTCCATTATGCTGGACCTGCACTACTAGGAAATGGTAGTCTCATTCTTTCAACATTTTTGCTATTTGTACCTAATTTTCAATCTGCCTCACTGGAAATAAATAGAAAATCCTAGGGTACTAGTAATTCATATATCTAATTTAATTGTGGACAGGATAAATATTTAATGTGTGGGATCCATGCAATATTGAGCGATCTCTGTTCTAAACTCGCCTTCTATTAAGGTCCACATTGGGACTTTATTATGATAATTAGCAATCCATGATATTTCCGAGGGATCTGTGTCTGCTTGTGGTGGCCATCTGTGTTTTAAGACAATGTAGTCCTTTTAAATGTATGTGGTGGTTTGTCACTTATACATTCATTAGTTATCAGTGTTCATGTGGAATTTTTTCAATAAAGAATTATTTATATTTTTGATTCCGGCTGTTCCTTTCTGAAGAATTGCTTGGGAAATTTTCTTCTCCCACCCCCCCCCCCCCCCTCTTTTTGTAACCTTAAGATGGCATTTTATCACCACAGTTTTTATGTGTGTATGTATGTGTGTATGTGTATCTATATCTATATCTATATCTATATCTATATCTGATATGATATGAATTGAATGTTACTTGTAGAACGGTTTAAAAACAGGTGTCACTCTCAGTGGTAGAGAATAAAAAACAATATGGTGCTGTCCTCTGCAAAACAGATAATTTGTGACTGGGCCTTGCTACCAGACTGCTGCAGTGAGCGCTTTGCTTGTCTTCACGCACGGTCTGTGTACAAGGCATCGTTTGACTAAAGCCAGTTATAGATGGAGCAATTTTTCTTTCATGCAACAATGGGTTGCAGGAAAGAATATCACTTGATTTCCCCCATCAACACAGTCAGTGGGGGGAGGTCCTGTGGAGCCATTGTGTTCTCCCGGCAGGGGGGGGGGGGGCATCCCCTCCAGGAAAACACGCTAGCAGTAATGGCATGTAAAATCTTACAGGCTGGTTGTACCCAAGTTGATTAACTTGGGTTACCTTCAGCCTGCCCATACATGGTTCTAATCTCAGTTGGTCCCTGCTGATCCAGCCGAGATTAGAGTGGTCTATGGCTGGCTTTAAACTATCCATTAACTACTATCCCCCCTTCTGTTTAATGTAAAGAGTGAACTTCTTCCTAAAAAATAAATAAATAAAATAAAACAAATAATAAAAAAGAGTAAATCTTGATAAATGGACTGAGCGCAGTTGTCTAGGTACATTAGCTGCTTGGCTAAAAATTTGTCCTAGAGCAGTGACGGCAAACCTTGGCACCCCAGATGTTTTGGAACTACATTTCCCATGATGCTCAAATACACTGCAGCGTGCATGAGCATCATGGGAAATGTAATTCCAAAACATCTGGGGTGCCAAGGTTCGCCATCACTGTCCTAGAGTGTTGTTTAAAATTGAAGTCCTGTATTTAATTTGTTTGCTACTTATGAGAACTGGACCAGTCATTAAAGAAAAATGAAATTGAGCAGACTTACTGTAGACAATTACCAATGGCACATGCATGTATTTATTTATTTATTTTTCTTTCAGGAATTCCTAATAGAAACAATTGCTAAAGATGCATATGTGTATGCTCAACGTAGCAAGAGGAAAACATTGCAGCGTCGAGACATAGGTTAGTACTTCTTTTTTATTTTTATTTTTTGGGCAAAAGTTGTCAATCAACGGTAGAAATGTGTTATTTGGATTTTAACCACTTCCTGCAAATCAACGTACCTTTTGAGCAAGTGGTTGTACCGGGTACCATTTTATTATTTTATTTTTTTTTTTTTAGAGCCTAGTAGTCTGCTTTCTAGTGATAACAGCCGCCAATCATCACCAGGCGCAGGATTGGACAGCCAATGGCGCCGATTTTTATGTCCGTATTTAAAAAATGTCAATTTTTGGCACTTTGAATACTTTTAAGTGCAAAGGAGAGATTTGGGGTCTTTTAAACCCCAGATCCCGCCATTAAGGGTACCTGTCACTGCCTATTACTGTCACGAGATGTTTACATTCCTTATGACAGCAATAAAAGTGATCTTCTCCTACTTTCTCCTCCTCCTCCATCAATATATATATATATATATATATATATATATATATATATATATATATATATATATATATATATATATATATATATATATATATATATATTCGTGTGTGTTTGATAAATTGCTGCACAAATACCATGTGACATAAAGTTGCAACGACCGCTATTTTATTCCCTAGGCTCTCGGATAGATATCTATCTCAATCTCAGAGACCCTAGGGAATAAAATAGCGGTCGTTGCAACTGTTTGTCACACAGTATTTGTGCACAATTTTTCTAACTTTTTTTTATTTTTTTATCATTTGTGTGTGTGTGTTTTGTGTATATGTGTGTTTTGGGTTTCTGAGTATTTATAGCAAACGGATGATTCTTGCATGTAGGAGCGGCATGCCAGAATTAAAAGTGGTTAAGGGGTCTGTTTTTATAGATGTTGTCTTACAAGTTATACACAACTTTCAGCCATGATTTGCATATTTTTTTTTTTTTTTTTTTTGTTTAGTCCAGCTACAAAAATGTCAATCTTGGGCATACATATGCTTGTGCTGAAAGTGCATTGCACATCATGCTTCCAGCACAGAGAGAGAGAGCTGTCACTGACGGCTCCAAGTCTCATACTAAGGACCAGAAGGCCGGGAGGACCAGTTCTGAATCTCATGATCACTGTGGTTGACTATCAGTGATCGGTCACTGTACATCCCACCTGTGGTGTTTCTCCCCTTGAGTGGAGAAAAAGTGTATCTTTTCTTCCTTGCTTGAGGAGAAAATTGTAAACTAAAGTTGTGTTACACCAAAAAAAAAGCTACATCAGGTTTTAATCTAGATAAATGCTAGGCTTACGGTCAAATATTAGGGCCAGTGTGTTGTAGGTAGGATTATATTTTTTTAATGTTTTTTTTTTTATCGGGGTCAAGGTAGGGCTCAGTGTACAGTGCGCTAATTTGTATACAGCGGGGCTTGACAAATTTGCTTGGAATCTAGGAGCCAGGTTTTATTTTTAAATAAAAGTTCAAATAAGAAAAAAAAAATTTTTTAAACGCGCCCCGTCCCGCCGAGCTTGTTTGCAGAAGCAAACGCACACGTGAGTAGCGCCTGCATATGAAAGCCGTGTTCAAACCACACATGTGAGGTATCGCCGTGATCGGCAATAATTCTAGCCCTAGATCTCCTCTGTAACTTAAAACATGCAACCTGTAGAATTTTTTAAAACATCACCTATGGAGATTTTAAAGGGTAAAAGTTTGTCGCCATTCCACGAGCGGGCACAATTTTGAAGCGTGACATGTTTGGTATCAATTTACTCGCCGTAACATTTATCTTTCACAATATAAAAAAAAAAATTGGGCTAACTTTACTGTTGTTTTTTAATTAAAAAAAGTGTTTTTTCTCTTATCGTCTTTCAGGACAGCCACCTGAGAGAGACCTTGTCTCCTCCCCTCTGTAGGAAACACCTGCGCCAGCTTGCTATAAATTTCCTCCTCCCCTGCTGCTCCTCAGTTATTTGTGTTTCCTCCAAGAGGGGAGACACCAGTGGAACCAGCCAGGAGAGTCAGAATCTACCAGGGGGTATGGAAAGGCTCAGGCAAAGACGTCTGCAAGATAGCAGCAGAGGCTCCTTTGGACACAAACCAGGCAAACTAACCTGGGAGAGACTGCCACCCCCGCATACCTGAACGCAGTTGGAGGTCGGGGGGGGTTCCTTCTCAGCTCCGAGTGCGGAGCAAAGGTGCATATGCTGCCGTCCCATGCCCCCAGCAGCGTGTAGCGCGGAACACGCTTGGTATTCGGAACGGCGGCGCTGGTGACGTCACGTCCGACGAAGGGGCTGTGTACTTCCGGGTTTGCGGCTTCCGGTTTCCGGCCGCGAATGATGAAAAGGAACCAGGCATGGGCTGGAGAGGAGACAGCAGAGGCTCCGGTGGTGGCACCAACATGTCGGACACAGAAGGGAGGGACTAGACTGCTCCAGCAGAGACCAGCTCCAGCCATGTGAAGGTAAGGGGAACCTAGGGTGGAACTCCCCTGGCCTAACCCACCACCCATCCCCCTCCCCCTCAAGGGTTCAAGAAAAAGGGGGGGTGGGCAGGTGTCAGAGGGTTGTTTCATGGGGCCCTTGGTGAGGCAAGCCCACATGAAAGGCGCTGTGCACCTGCAATTATGCAGGGGGATGTTATGGCAGTATTAATGTTGTGGGGTTTTTTCTTTGTCTTTTCAGAAACCTGACAAGTCTAGGCCCTCTCATAATTCAAAAACGAGGTGCCCTTCTTGTAAAAACAAACTTAAAGATTCCTGGGGGAAAGCATTATGTAAAGAATGTATTCACAAATTAGTGCAAGAACATTCCACTGAGCAGGGCAGTGATTTAGCGACATCTGTCAAAGAACTATCCAATACATTTGAGTCATTCAAAACCTTCTTTGAAGGGTTTCAGATCCCTCAACTGCAGACTGCTCCTCCGCCAGTACTACCGGTACTAGCAAAAACACAGGCACTACCCTCCACTAGTGCAGGTCCTTGAGTAACTCCTAGGGAGGAGGCAGAGGACGAGCCTGACAGCGCAGCATCCGGCTCCCAAAAATCTGAGGGTGAGACACTGGAAGGGGATTCCAGAAGACCCTCCCGATACAAACTCTCATTAGAAGAGGTAGATGAACTCTTTGGAGCCATTCATACCACACTGGGTATACAGACTGAAAAACCTTTATCCTTACATGATCAGATGTATGAGGGTCTAGGAGAGCAGGAATAGAAGAATTTTCCTGTTCATGACGTCTTAGTAGAGGCAATTAAAAAAGAATGGCAGGAACCTGAAAGGAAACCATTCTTTTCTAAAGCCTTAAAGAGACGGTTCCCATTTTTCAGATGAGTCATCAGTGTGGAACAAAACCCCAAAACTAGACGCGGCCTTCTCACAGGTTTCCAGGCACACCGATCTAGCTTTCGAAGATATGTGGGGGACTTATCTGAAGCAATGGATAAGAGAATGGATTCCCTATTAAATAAGTCATGGGACTCCACAGTGGGAAGCCTAAAGCCAGCCATGGCGGTCACGGTGGTAGCCAGAAATGTAGAGTTTTGGTTAAACCGTATACAGGCACACATTGATGAAGGAACTGCAAAGGAGCAGATTTTATCCTCTTTTCCCACTCTCATCAAAGGCATTGCGTATATCGCAGATGCATCAGCAGAGCTGGTACGCATGGCAGCCAGATCTTCGGCACTAGCCAATTCTACCAGACGGGCCCTATGGCTAAAGACATGGCAGGGGGACTGCGCATCAAAAGCCAAGTTATGCGGGATCCCGTTTACGGGGGACCTGCTTTTCGGGCCAGGATTAGAGAAAGTGCTAGACCGTACAGCGGACAAAAAGAAGGCGTTCCCGCTAAAACGGAAAGCCCCTTGGTCTCAGCCTCAACAAAATAGAGGCAAAGAGGGGACACCAAGTCCCATTTCTCAACACCCAAGGCAGCCAATCAAAAGAAACCTTGGGTCCAGCGAGGGAAAAGCAAAGGAGGAGCAATTTTTTGCCCTCCTGAGCAGACCCGCAATAAACAATGAGGTAGTCTCAGTGGGAGGAAGACTAGGGGCCTTCATCTCACAATGGGAAAAGATATCCTCCAGTCAATTTATTTTAAGGACTATAAGAGAAGGGTATTCCCTAGAATTCTTAATTCCCCCCAAGCAGACTGTACACCACCAAACTGCCAAAGAACAAGGAAAAAGCCAGAGGGTTAATGAGATCCATAAAGGACCTCAGGAAACGAGTTGTATATATCAAGGTACCAAAGGGGGAAGGGTTTCTACTCCCACATACTCGGAGTACAGAAACCCTCAGGAAAGGTCAGACCAATCCTCAACCTCAAACCATTAAATCTATCCATAACCTACAAGAGATTCAGAATGGATTCCATATACACAGTAAAGGCTCTGTTACCCCCAAACTGTTACATGGCTTCGCTAGATTTAAAGGACGCATACCTACACATACCCGTACACCAAAGTTGTCAGAAGTTTCTAAGGCTAGCAATAGAAACAGGAAAAGAGACCATACACCTTCAGTTTCAGGCTCTACCCTTTGGCCTATCATCTTCGCCAAGAATCTTTACCAAGGTTCAGGCACCATTACGACTAAAAGGCATATCCATCATTGTCTATTTAGACGACCTTCTCCTTTTTTGCAAAAACCCCCGAGAGGTTATTAGAAAACCTCAAGTTCACACGAGCATTTCTAGAAAGTCTAGGTTGGTTGGTAAATGTGGAAAAATCAAATCTACAACCCACGCAACAAATAAAGTATCTGGGGTATATAATAGACTCAGTCCAGCAAAAAGTTTTCCTACCCATGGTGAAAATAGGAAAAATTCAAACCGAAATCACAACAATACAGACCAATGTACCTTGTTCGATAAGGAAGATAATGTCAACATTAGGGTTGCTAACATCTGCAATCCCAGCGGTACAGTGGGCAAACCTGCATTTCCGGCCACTGCAAACGTTCCAGTTAAAAGATATGGGATCACAGGCAGGAGTCACTGGATTTGCAGGTATTAATACCAGCAAAAGTAAAAAAGTCCTTATGGTGGTGGAGAAGGATGGAAAACATAAACGATGGGCGGCTATGGATTCTACCTATCTCCTGAATCCTAACCACAGACACAAGTGGCACAGGGTGGGGAGCGCACTTAGACTCCCAGATAGCACAAGGGGCTTGGGGGAGAGAAGAGTGGACAAGGTCGTCCAACTGGAAGGAGTTGAAAGCAGTATGGTTTGCACTCCAGTCCTTCCAGAAAGAGTTGAAAGGACATCATGTGCAGATCAGATCAGACAACTCGTCAGTAATGGCTTACATAAGCAAACAAGGGGGAACCAGAAGCCGAGTCCTGTGGGCCCTAGCAGAAGAGATCCTGAAATGGGGAGAGAAAAACAAAGTGGCAGACTTCCTCAGCAGGAAGAAAGTAGGAGAAGGAGATTGGGTACTAAAGCAGGAGGTATTCAACCAGATTACAAAAAAATGGGGAATACCTCAGGTAGACTTATTTGCTTCCAGAGAAATCAGCAAAGTCCAAGCCTTTTTCTCCCTAAGAAGAGCAGATGGAGCACTCGGAGTAGACGCATTAGCACAGAAGTGGGCGTTCAGCAAATGTTATGGTTTTCCCCCACCAGTGCTACTACCAGCAGTGATAAGGAAATTACGTACAGAAGACACATCATTAATCCTCATATCACCTCACTGGCCCAGGAGACCATGGTTCTCTATGCTCAAAAAACTCGCCATAGAGCTTCCTTGGTTGCTTCCAATCCAGGAGGATCTACTAGCCCAGGGCCCAGTGCACTGTCCACAGGTGGAAAGGTGGAAGTTAGCCGCCTGGTATCTGAGGAGCAGCTGCTAAAAGCAAAAGGGTTCTCAAGCCGTCTGATAGACACACTGCTGAAAAGCAGGAAGGTTGAGACACTTAATATCTACCAGAGGGTATGGAAATGGAGAGGGTAAGGACGCGCAGCAGGTCCTTAGCCAGCAAGGTAGCCCCAATTTATATCCTGGGCCGAGAACAACTTGATCAATCTCCGGGCCGCTTACATCCCAGCCCCCGAGAATCAGCTAGCCAATCGCCTATCAAGGTCCTTCAACAACATCGAGTGGTCACTGAATCCACAAGTCTTCCGCTGGATATGCCAACAGTGGGGTACTCCCCAGATAGATCTTTTCACCTCCCCGCTCAACGCCATGACTCCTCTGTTTTTTATGAGGTTCCCATCTCCAATGTCAGCAGGGGTGGATGCCCTAATCCAGCCCTGGAACTTCCAGAAGGGGTATGCATTTCCTCCGGTTCCCCTGATACTGGGGTTCCTCCAGCAGCTGACATTAGAAAAAGTGGACTTTAGGGTTTGGAAGTTGAGCGGAAGAGACTGGGCAGCCTAGGGTGCTCACATAAAGTTTTATATAGACCTTATTGCAAGCCAGGAAGTCATCTACCAATGCCATCTACTACAGGGTATGGAAGAAATTCACCCAGCTGGCTGAATCCAGACAGTTCAATCCGCTGGATACTGGAGTTCACAATATTTTACTCTTCTTGCAGTCAGGCCTGGACCTAGGCTTAGGTCTTAACATGCTGAAAGTTCAGGTTTCGGCCTTATCAGCCTTAACACACGCTGGGCACTGGAGCCCCTAGTAGACAGTTTCCTAAAAGCAGTGCTAAGGTTACGTCCTCCCAGGAAAACTCTTTACCCCAAGTGGGATCTGACAGTTGTCCTCAACGTCTTGCCCAGTCCACCCTTTGCACCCACTGAAGAATGTGCATTGGATGATATTACCTGGAAAACTACCTTTTTGATCGCCATCACATCAGGAAGCAGGGTATCAGAAATTCAAGCCCTGGGAGCTAGAGAACCTTGTGTCACGTTTTTCCCAGACAGGGTGGTTCTGCAGCCTATTCACCAGTTTGTCCCGAAGGTACCATCAGTTTACCATCCTAATCAAGAATGGATTCTCCCAGCCTTTGGAGAAGATCCAACCTCTTCTAAACTACATGAATTGGATGTGGCCAGGTCCCTGAGGCGTTATTTGGAGTTGACACAGCATTTACGCAAGGATCAACGTCTGGGGCAAGGAAAGGAATGGCGGCCTCCAAGACAACCTTGGCCAGCTGGATTGTGAAACTAATTCAGAGGGCTTATCAGGCTAGTGGTCTCCCAGTTGGGGGGAATGCTCACTGGACGCGGGGAATGGCCTCTTCCTGGACAGCTTTGGGCGCGGGTCCCTCCTGAGACAATTTGCAGAGCGGCTAGTTGGCCATCCTTCAACACCTTCATGTCGCATAGCCTAGATCTGGCAGTCCTCACCTTCCGAGACTTTGGGAGAAAGACCTTTAGAATTATCAGCTCTGTCATTAAAGTCATTAAAAAAATTATTATTGTAGGAACCTCCCTGTAAGCAAATTATTTATTTATGCTATTTGGTATGCTGCCATGGGTAGGCACCAGGAAAGGAAAATTACGGAAAGGTGAATATTCAATTTTCCGTTTTTCTGCTTTACAGTTTTTAGAGTATGGTGTTTTGTTTTTTTTTGTTTTTTTTCAATGGATCAAAAACGTTAAACACTGGTGAGCAACGTTTTTGAGCGTTTATCAGCGTGTGTTTTTTACAGCTGAAAAACGAACCCACTCGTCTTTGTTTTTTTTTTTGTTTTTTTTACTGCTCAAAAACGCCACTGCTCAAAACTGCTGAAAATAGCCTATGTCTGCATGGACACATAGAATAACATGATGGAGAGTTTAATGAATGTAGAAAAAGACGTCTACAGACAAAAATAGCTGCTGTAAAAACATCAAAAAAACGTTGTGTGCATGAGGCCTTAAAGGGAGTTCTCTGCTCACGCAAATAGTTAATGGGGTTAATGTGGAGGGTTAGGTTGGGATGATCGGTTTAAATTAAATCCAAATCAGTTTACCCTCTCGCATGGTTTTACTATCTTCATTTATTTATCTATTTTTCAATTGACATGCTTCATTTAAAGTCCCATTGGCCCCTCTTTCCCCATATACGGGTAGGAAGATGGGTTAATGTAGTTGGAGGGGAGTGGTAGGGATGCACAGAAAAGAAAGGCCAAGTTGGGTGAAGATGTGGTGGTGGCAAGCTCAGGTGGCAGCCCTAGGTGTCCCTGCTACCCTTAACAGCTGGTAGATTCAGCCCTTCTAGTAGGGGTAGTGAGGGCAATGCAGGAAGGCCTAGAAAGTTGGTAATTGGGGATTTTTAAATCCAAAGGACTGATGGACTGGCCAGGGCCATGTGGTGGACCAGGTAGACAAATTACTGGGAGGGGCTAGAGATGTAATATTTCTGGAAAATGTTTAAGCCATGAGAGAAAATTGTGTGTGTGTTTTCTAGGGGGAAAAAAAAAATATTTACATACAGAAAACGAAAAATTGTATACTCGCCCTTCTGTAATTTTCCTTTCCTGAGGCACCTTCATGGCAGCACACACTGGGTTGTGACTCTGCCTCCACAACCTGACAGGATTGGATATCCTATAAAATTGAAGAGAGATCCCCCTCTATTCTCTGTATCTATCATCTAAGAATGGGTGGGTTTCTGTGCGCTGTCATGAAGATGCGTCGGGGAAAGAAAATTACGGAAAGGTGAGTATACAATTTTCCCTTTTCCTGACGCCTTCATGGCAGCATACACTGGGAAATGACTCGCCAGTCGGGTGGGTGCAAAAATATTTGTGTTCTATAATGCTGTAGAATTGGCTCCAACAATGGTTCTGCCAAAGTCTGCTGTTAGCTGGGCAGAGTCTATCTTATAGTGAGAGATGAATGTATGTCTAGACGACCAGGTCGCTGCTATACAGATAATTTCTGGTGAAACTCTGCAGTATGCTGCCCACGAAGTCGCCACTGCCCTGGTTGATTGAGCCCTGATGCCTTCTGGAATTGCCAGTTGATGTTCTTGCCGCTGTCTTCTTCTTCTGTCTTCTTCTTCTGTCTTCTTCTTCTGTCTTCTTCTTCTGTCTTCTTCTTCTGTCTTCTGTCTTCTTCTTCTGTCTTCTTCTTCTGTCTTCTTCTTCTGTCTTCTTCTTCTGTCTTCTTCTTCTGTCTTCTTTCTTCTGTCTTCTTCTTCTGTCTTCTTCTTCTGTCTTCTTCTTCTGCATCCTCCGGGACTGTGACATCATAGGGGGCGGGGTCACCATGTGACATAAGCATGTGACCCTGCCCCCTTGTCCCTATATACGTCACAACCCAGCGCTGCTCTGCCATTCTGGCCAGAGAGCGACGAGTCAACATCGGAAGAAGAAAGTGGCGCAGAAAGTGGTGCAGAAAGCGACGACAGCGGCAAGAACAGAAGAGACCCAGGAAGACCCCCGAAGGCGGATCGAGACCCCCAAACGACGAAGAAGGTAGCTGGGCTCCTCTGCTCGGTAAAAGAGCTGCTCGCTCGTCCCCACCCCTTTCCTGGCCGGCCGGCTGCGTGCTCGGATAAGGGTCTGAGATGGATTTGGGGGGTCCCCCACGCCGTTTTTCGCCCCGTCTACCTGCAGTTACGTTCTAAATGAACGGACTGCTCCGTGTGTGGGCAAGTCCGTTCATTTTCAAAAGTCTTGCAGACTTTTTCCCGCGGATTGTCCGCCGGAGAAGTCCGGGCGTGTGTGGGCAAGTCACACGCTTGGAAAGTCCGGCGGTTTGTCCGCCAGACTGGGTCCTGCGGACAAAGTCCGATCGTGTGTACGAGGCATTAGGAAAACATTATAAAATGCTCTGCAACATGGCATGATTGGACAGTCTTTAAAACTCTGTCTTATAAAACCATTATCTTGCAGTAATAAAACATTCTGAAAGAGAAAAAGGAAAATTTAAAATAAAACAAGATAAGCTCACATAAATCTTGAGAAAACCTGCTAAGACAAGTCCTAGTTTCATAAACTTGCCCCCCCCCCCCCCCCCTTTTTTTTTTTTTTTTTTTTTTTTTAATTTCTCCCCCTTCTCCCCTATTACCCATATTGAATTTATACACCAACAATTAACATGTTCGTATAAAAATGGTGGAATATTTTTCTATATACGTACATAAACTAAATGTTGTATTTACAAATGTATGGATACCATATGCTTCTGTAAATTGTACCTTTATCCCAATCAACAATTGTCAATAAGTTCAGCTGTTCATCCTTGTATTATGATGTAATATGTTTTCTTATTCACCAAATAAAATCTTGTGAAACAAAAAAAAAAAAATCTTTGTAGTCGAGCACTTACCTGGCAGACCTGTCATGAATCTGTTTTTAACTAGAATAATATGGAATGTTAACTCAGCAACGCATTACAAATCTGTAAGTGTACAATGTGAAAATTGTTTGTGAATTATTGTGTGTATATATGTGCGATGTGCTGTATGCTTATCCCTTAGTCTTTAATGTATCTTTCTAGAATACAAAAAAATTATCTTTCTTATACTCACCCCTGAGGAAGGAGATGCGTGTACTCCAAAACGCGTTGGGTGCAAGAGTATTCTGTACTACTGTATGTATATTGATGTCAATGACGTATGTCTTATTATACATTTACTAAACTTCTTTTGTACTTAAACATTATACCACTTTCTATGTGCCTAAAAAGTCCACCATTAGGGGTTTTTGTTTCTTGGCTTCAATACTGGATGTGGCACTAAAAAATGCATTAATTGCTGTTCTATATATCTATAATATTTTTTTTTTTTTTATATAGATATATATTCTATAATTTCTCTTTGATACTTAACCAACCAGTATGCAATCGTTCGAGCTGGTAATAGCTGACTGCACACCCAATGCATGGGGTTTGCTTTCATTGTTATTGAAAGATGGAAGGATGATATCCTGATTATGATGAAATGAGGAGGTTTCTTTGAGGATGAAATTGTCCGAAGGTCTCAGTACCACTCTATCAGGATAGAGTATTAGCTAGGGTTCTGATATTATTAATGCTTGTAGCTCAAACTCTTCTTGCAGTTGTAATGATGTTGAAGGTTAACTTCAAGGTCAGGTTCCATAGAGAGTTTGGAAAAAAGGAGGGGTTGTCAGTGCATAAAGTACTATTGAATGGTCCCATGCCGGGAATGTCCGTTTTTTTTCGGAGGTCTGATCTTCAGGCATGCCCTCATGAACTGGATTACTAGGAGGTGTAATGCCCATCTAATACCTGTTTTTAGCCGATAAGGCGGATACATGAACTTTAAGGGTACTTGAGCTTAGCCCCTTAATACCTAATTGGAGGAACTCTAGAACTTGTGGGGGTTATGGTGATATTGGATTCCAGTCCCTTTGTTGGGCCACCGAACAAAACCTCCAAATTTGTGTGTGTTTTTGTTAGTGGTGTTCTTTCTGGCCTGTAGAAGTGTTGAAATTCTTGTGAGCAGCCTTGCTCTAGCAGCCGAGTCCTCTCAATTTCCATGCTGTCAAGTGTAACTTCTCCGGGGCTGGATGCAGGAATTGGCCCTGGCAAAAGAGGTCTGATGTTACCGGGAGAGGCAATGGTTGCTGCAGGTTGAGTTGCAATAGAGTTGTGAACCAAGGTCTCCTCAGCCAGAAAGGGATTACTTCTATTACCGTAATTGATCTCCGGAGTCTGGCCAGAAACCTTGCGATTCGGGAATGAATGGTCTCAATTTTTTCTGAAGTGGAAGCATAACTTTCTCCTGAGGAAGCTGTTCTCTGTTTAGATTGGTATCCAATTCTGCCCCTAGGGATACCAAACTCTGTGTAGGCTGCAGTTTGCTCTTTTGCTAGTTGACTAACCAACCAAAATTTTGCAGGGTTGTTATTAAGATCTCCCGGGGCTGGATCAAGATCTGTCGACTTACTGCTAGAAGCAGTATGTCATCCAGAGAATGCTGTACTCT